>SJYC01046765.1:0-28754 GCA_006408675.1 Madoqua kirkii | reverse complement strand
GACAGAGGCATGAGCACCCCACCTTCTATGTTCCTTTTCCATAAGATTTCTTAAGATTTCACAAACTTAAAGCCCATGCTCCATGGCCAGAGAGAGAAGACAGCCCAAAATGAAACCCTGGAAAAGAGTGTTTTGGTGAAGACAAGCAGAGGCAATACCGGAAGAACGGGGAGCTGCCATGTAAGTCCATGCAGGCCCCTAAAGATGTTGTATTTGCGCTTTCCCTCTTATGTCTTACGATCCTCCTTCTAGGTAACTTGTCTGTGATCAGACCAGTTAAGTGATTCGTTCAGAGTTGCGGAGCACAGTCCATGTTCAGTTTTATACGGCCAGTAGTGAAGAAGGGTTCTCTGTGTCCAAGACAGATCCAGAATTAGCACGCTGACACACGACTAGGTCAGGAAACAAAGGCACAGGACAGTAGGGTCCAAGTGGCAGTCCAGGTTTCGTTCAAAAGCAGGGCTGCTCAGAGGTGTTTGTGATTCCTCAGTCCTGAGTGAGACCCTGACGGTGGATAGAAGTGGCGTGAAGGAAAATAGCGCCGGAGTGAAGCCTTGGGAGGTGAACTCTGGCTGTACTGGTTGTCTTTCCAGAGTCACTAGAGTTGAGAGGGAGTCAGAGCCAGTTGCTCAGGTTTGGAGTGAACGGGACATGCTGGCTTAGAGTTCTAACGGTGGTGAGCACCGTGAGTGCTGGGTAGTGAGCAGCTTCACCGAGAAGGCATTTTGAATGAGGGCGGAAACTTAATGGCCAGCAGAGAAGCAAGGCAGCAGGGAACCGTGGACATCATCTTGGCCCCGAGTTCCTGAGGTGTGGATGAAAGAGATCTACTAAGCCAGAGGGTTTCAACAAAAGTAGTATAGTTTCAAAAACCTAGTATAGAGTTTTACCAGTACCCAGCTAACCTGCCTCTTGAGAAACCTATATGCAGGTCAGGAAGCAACACGTAGAACTGGACGTGGAACAACAGACTGGTTCCAGATAGGAAAAGGAGTCCGTCAAGGCTGTATATTGTCACCCTGCTTATTTAACTTCTATGCAGAGTACATCATGAGAAACGCTGGGCTGGAAGAAGCACAAGCTAAAATCAAGATTGCCGGGAGAAATACTAGTACCCTCAGATATGCAGATGACACCACCCTTATGGCAGAAAGTGAAGAAGCACTAAAGGGCCTCTTGATGAAAGTGAAAGAGGAGAGTGAAAAAGTTGGCTTAAAGCTCAACATCCAGAAAACGAAGATCATGGCATCTGGTCCCATCACTTCATGGCAAACGGATGGGGAAACAGTGGAACCTGTGGCTATTTTTCTGGGCTCCAAAATCACTGCAGATGGTGACTGCAGCCATGAAATTAAAAGATCTTTACTCCTTCGAAGGAAAGTTATAACCAACCTAGATAGCATATTCAAAAGCAGAGACATCACTTTGTCAACAAATGTCCATCTCATCAAGGCTATGGTTTTTCCAGTGGTCGTGTATGGATGTGAGAGTTGGACTATAAAGAAAGCTGAGCACTGAAGAATTGATGCTTTTGAACTGTGGTGTTGGAGAAGGCTCTTGAAAGTCCCTTGGACTGCAGAGAGATCCAACCAGTCTAAAGGAAATCGGTCCTGAATATTCACTGGAAGGATTGATGCTAAATCTGAAACTCCAGTTAGTACTTTGGTCACCTGATGCGAAGAGCTGACTCATTTGAAAAGACCTTGATGCTGGGAAAGATGGAGGATAGGAGGAGAAGGGGACAAAAGAAGATGAGATGATTGGATGGCATCACTGACTCAATGGACATGGGTTTGGGTGAACTCCGGGAGTTGGTGATGGTCAGAGAGGCCTGGCGTGTTGTGATTCATGGAGTCGCAAAGAGTCGGACACGACTGAGTGACTGAATTGAACTGAACTGCGAGTCCTCAAAAACCTAGTATCGAGTTTTACCAGTGCTAATAATCCCAGTGATTGCAGAGGCTCTTTGAAAGAGCAGATCTCTGGCAACTAACTAAAGAGAGGGTTGATACAGTTGTCAGGGCGCCACCTGTTGGTAGTGTTGACTAAGTGATCACTTCCCGCAAGGCAGTGTCAGGATTTATGATACATAATTGGCGAAATGAAGGCTGACTCATTCGTTAGCTAGTCGTACCTTCTATTTCTTACATTCAGTCTACACAGGGAAGATTATGCCATTACAAGAGATTTCTGAATGGCAGGTCATCTCCCTCCCCCTTGACCATGTACTTCAGGGTTATACTGGCCTGGACTGAACTGACATGCATTCTTTATATTTTTGTAATCACTCCTCTTTTTCAAAGCATTTTAATTGAAGTGTGATTGCTTTACATTGTCCTGTTGACTTCTGCAGATTCCCCCCGGCCATCTCTCGGCGTGTGGTCCCGTATATGTCTCCATGCTGCTGTCTCAGTTCGTCCCTCCCTCTCCTTCCCGCACTGTGTCCGCAAGTGTGTTCTCTGTGTCTGCATCTCCACCGCTGCCCTGCAAGGAGGTTCATCAGGACTGTCTTTCTAGATTTCTCATATATGCGTTAATATATGCTATTTGTTTTCCTCTTTCTGACTTACTACTGTATGTAACAGGCTGTCCGTTCATCCACGTCACTAGAACCGACTCAAATGCATTGCCTTTTATGACTGAGTAATATCCCATTGTATGTACGTACCACACCTTCTTTATCCATTCGGACGTCTAGGTTGCTTCCATGTCCTGGCTGTTGTAAATAGTGCTGCAGTGGACACTGGAGTGCGTGTGCTCTTTACCATTGTGATCTTCTCAGAGTATATGCCCAGAGTGAGATTTCTTGGTCATATGGTAGTGTATTCCTAGTTTTTAAAGGTCTCTGCATATTGTTCCGCATAGTGGCTGTGAAAGTTTATGTTCCCATCAACAGCATGTCGCACATTCCTCTAACATTTGTAGGTCTTCAAAAATGGAAGAATAGTGTACGCCTATGACTGCCTTCAAAACCAAAACCAGTGATTACTGGAGCATTTCATGTTTTTCACACAGGAATGTAACTTCATTTCCCCATAGCTGCTTTGAAGGTAAGAGGTTTGCATGCAGGATTACAACAGTCTCCTGTCTTTTCATCCTGAAATCAAGGACCGATGTCAAGTGTCAACTCCTAATCATCTTCAAAAAAGATGGGGAGGTTCCCCGCCCCACCTTTTTTTTGTTGTTGTTCAGTAGTTTTATCTATAAACTGCCCCTTTTTTCCTTTTTTAAATTGAAGTACAGTACATTTGCAGTGTCGTGCCAATCTCCCTGTGTAGCAGAGTGACTCAGTTTCACACATATACATTCTTTTAAAGTAATCTTTTCCATTATGGTTTATCCTAGAAGACTGAAGATAGTTCCCTGTGCTGTACAATAGGATCTTGGAGTTTATTCATTCTGAATGTAATACTTTGCGTCTCCTAACTGCAGGTCCTCACTACACATCTCCCATCTCTCAGCCTTGGCAACCAGAAGCCTAATCTCCATGTCTGTACGTCTGTTTCTATTCTATCGATAGGTTCACTTGCGCCATATTATAGATTCCACATGTGAATAGCATCACCTTCTATTTGTCTTTCTCATTCAGAATTGCTCCACTAGTATGATAATGTCCAGCAGCATTCATGTAGCTGCACACGGCGTTACTGCATCCCTTTATAGGCTTAGTCACGCTCCATTTGTGTATATCCCGCCATCTGAAGATGGACGCTGTGGTTGCTTCTAGGTTTTGGCTAGTGCCAATGCTGCTACAGTGAATATTGTGGTGTGTGTGTCTTTTCGAATTGTGTTTTCTCTCTGCTCAGAGGCCCAGGATGAGATGACTGGGTTACGCTGTAGCTCCAGTTTAGTTCTTTAAGGACGCCCTATACTGTTATCCACCATAAGGAAGTGGAAGTCGCTCAGTCATGCCCGATTTTGCGACCCATGGACTGTGGGATTCTCCCAGGCCAGAATACTGGAGTGGGTAGCCTTTCCCTTCTCCAGGGGATCTTCCCAACCCAGAGATTGAACCCAGGTCTCCTGCATTGCACACAGATTCTTTACCAACTGAGCCACGAGGGAAGCCGTTATCCATCATGGCTGTTACCAATTGACATTCTTTGAAATGGCATAAGAGGGTTGTCTTTTCTGCAGGCCACCTCTCACATTTAACATTGGTAGTCTTTTTGACAGTGGGCAGTCTGAGTGGTGGGAGGTGATACTTCGTCACAGTTTTAATTTGCAGTTCTCCAGAGGTGACTGACTTGGAGCCTCTTTTCATATGCCTTCCAAGTGAAAGGAAAGCAACAACAGCAAAAACAGTCTGCAGTAAACTGAACTCTCGCAGGTTCACCATGCTGTCACTGGTTTTCAGTTTCTACCTAAGGACATGCTTACGGAAGGATGTCCACGCCCCACGTGCTCAGTCACTTCAGTAATGGTGAACTCTGTGGCCCCATGCACTGTAGCCCTGCAGACTCCTCTGTCCATGGCATTCTGTAGACAAAAATAGCAGAGTGGATCGCCTCCTCTCCTCCAGGGAACCATCCTGACCCAGGAATGGAGCCCCCATCTCATGCATCTCGGAAACGGCAGGTGAATTCTTTATCCACTGAGCCACCAGGAAAACCCTTACACCCCGAAGGCCTTGCAGTTTGAAGTGCTACTAAACATTCGTTTTTAAGTTATTCTTATGGGAAGAATCGACAAGGCAGCATAACTTTCTCAGACCGCTTTCGGGTTTCTTGGCAACCAGAGCCCTGGAGAAAAGCCATGTTCCAGGGTTGTAGGTAAGCGTGGAATGGGCCAGGGCTCAGGCCTCCTTACATCTTCCTCCGCATCAGCCTCAAACAAAGCCCAAGCCTGCACAGAAGGCAGTGCTGGGGAGGCCCTGGTAGTCAGGTGGGGAGATGCTGAGGGAGGAGGCTGAGGCGCGAACCCACCTCGGGGAGACCGTGGACAGCACGTGCCTCATCAGAGCTCTCTCAGCCTGGAGGGTCCACTGTTTTCTGAACACACCGTGCACACTGTGGTTGCGCTGGGAGCAGTCTGCCTGGATGGATGGTGGGGTCCAATCCCCCACGGACCAGGCACTCCAGGTCCAAGGAGGGCTTCTTTTTGGTACATCGCCCCCAGCTCCCTTAACTCCAGCTCAGTCTGGCCTTAGGTCCCAAGTCTGCTCACTCTTCTGTGGTATGAAAGCAGCCCAGGGTCCCCAGGCCTGAGCGGAAGACCATTCAATTTGGTTTGTTTTGAAAGTTAATTTTCCTTGCGTGGTGGATACAGTTCATTTCCAGTGTTTGTTTTAGGTGTAGTCACCTGACTCACTTAGACCTGTATGTAATTACAGGCTGCTTAGTAGAATTCCCTGTGCTAAAGGCTAGGTCCCTGCGGATCATTTATTCTCTGTCTATGACTGTCCATATGATAATCCCTACTTCCTAATTTACAAAACTGAGTTCATAAGCATGTTCATTGGTATCAGTTTTTAAATTGTACCCAATGGAGTTAAACAGCTGACCTCCCTTAGGATCATCATCAGCATGTCTGTTTATGTTGCTGGAAAATACTTTTTTCATACTTTTTGATTGCTGCATCATATGCCAGTGAATATATGGATATGAATGTGTGTGTGTGTGTATGGATGTGTACCAAGTGTTTATCCATTGCTGAAAGTGGACACTATGTGTGCACGCATTTTTCAGGTTCAGTTCAGTTGCTCAGTCGTGTCCGACTCTTTGCGACCCCATGGACTGCAGCACGCCAGGCCTCCCTGTCCATCACCAGCTCCTGGAGCTTGTTCATATGCACGTCCATCGAGTTGGTGATGACATCCAGTGGTCTCGTCCTATGTCATCCCTTTCTCCTCCCACCTTCAGTCATTCCCAGCATCAAGGTCTTTTCAAATGAGTCAGTTCTTTGCATCAGTATTGGCCAAAGTATCAGTCCTTCCAATGAGTATTCAGGACTGATTTCCTTTAGGAAGGACTGTTTGGATCTCCTTGCAGTCCAAGGGACCCTCAAGAGTCTTCTCCAACACAACAGTTTAAAAGCATCAATTCTTTGGTGCTTAGCTTGCTTTACAGTCCAACTGTCACATCTATACCTGACTACTAGAAAACCATAGCTTTGACCAAATGGACCTTTGTTGGCAAAGTAATGCAGTCTTGGGCTGTGATAAATGTCAGTGCAGTGAACACTGGAGCATAGGTGTCTTACCAGCTGGTCTGTTCTCCATCTGCAGAGGCCCAGCATTGAGAAGGCCAGAGATTGTGGTAGCTCCCATTTAGTTTTCGGAGGAAGCTTCCTCCTGTTCTGTGTCCTGGCTGTTCCCAGTTGTTGTTACCCAAAGAAAATGTGAAAGGGTTCTGGTTTCTCCAGGCCCTCTGCAGCATTTATTGTTGGTGGTGTTTTTGTGAATGACTGTTTTGAGTGGTGGGAGGTGGTACCTCATTATAGTTTTGATGTGCAGTTCTCCACTAATGAGCGATCTGGAACCTGTTCCCTGTTCCCTGTTCTCAAGGTGACCTCTTGAGAGTGTCTTCTTGAAGGTTCCGTTTGTTTTGATATGCTCTCCGATTACCTCCCCCAGCACATTGCTTGAGGAGAGGGATCTCTACAGCCCCACAAGCTTTGTGAATTTGAAGTGCTCCGAAACACTGATTTTTAAGCTGTGGTTACCAGAAGTGCCCACCAAGCAGCAGCACTTTTTCAGGCCCGTTAACTGTTTTGAGTGGTGGGAGGTGGTACCTCATTATAGTTTTGATGTGCAGTTCTCCACTAATGAGCGATCTGGAACCTGTTCCCTGTTCCCTGTTCTCAAGGTGACCTCTTGAGAGTGTCTTCTTGAAGGTTCCGTTTGTTTTGATATGCTCTCCGATTACCTCCCCCAGCACATTGCTTGAGGAGAGGGATCTCTACAGCCCCACAAGCTTTGTGAATTTGAAGTGCTCCGAAACACTGATTTTTAAGCTGTGGTTACCAGAAGCGCCCACCAAGCAGCAGCACTTTTTCAGGCTCGTTAGAAGGCCTGCTGTCTTGTGGACACTTCCCTTATGGCTCAGCTGGTAAAGAAATCTGCCGGCAATGCCAGAGACCTGGGTTTGATCCCTGGGTTGGGAAGATCCCCTGGAGAAGGGAAAGGCTACCCACTCCAGTAGTCTGGCCTGGAGAATTCCATGGAATGTATAGCCCATGGGGTTGCAGTCAGACATGACTGAGCAACTTTCATGGGCAACCAGAGCCTTAGAGACAAGTTGTGTTTCTGGGTTGTAGATGAATAGAATGTGCCAGGGCCTGGGTCTCCGTACATCTTCCCCTTTATCTGTACCACCCCAGACAAACCCCAAGCCTGTGAAGAAGGCGATTCTGGGGATGCTGTGGTAGCCACCTGGGGACATGCCGAGGTAAGAGGCTGTGGTGGGAACCCATCTCAAGGAGACTGGAACCAACAGCCTGTTTGGAGCTCTCTCTGCCTAGAGTCCACCGTTTTGGGGGTGTACTAGGCTTGGTTGAGCTGTGGGATGGCCTGCCTGGATCTCTAGCGTGAAGTCTCTTCCCCGGGTCCAGGCACTCCAGGTTTGATGAAGGCTTCCTTTTGGTACACCGTCCCCAGCTACCTCAGCTCCAGTCCAGTCCGGCCTTGGGTCCCAGGGGTGCTCAGGCTCCTGGACTGTTAGAGCCGAGGGGCCCCTGGACTGGATGGAAGACTGTTCATATTTGGTTTCTTGCATGGTCGATGCAGTGCATTTGCAGGTCCTGTTTCTTTTGGGTGTACAGCCTTTGGACTCACTTATGCATAAATGTCTTGCTCTTCGAACTGCTTTTCTGGATAGATAGTTAGAGGCTGCAGAGTAGAAACCCATGTACAATATGCTAGGTTCTTGTGCATTTTTTATTGGATGTATATGACTGTCCCTCTATCAGTCTCAACCTTGTAATTTTATAAAACTTGGTTGATAAATGTGATCATTGGTATCCACTTTCTCACTGTACCCAAATTTCTTAGGCAACTGTTCCTTGTCTGACTAGCTACCATTAGGATCATCAAAGTGTCTGTCCATCTTGCTGGAAAAGGTATTTGGCATACTTTTTGATTGCTGTGACATATGCCAGTGAATATGTGTATATGAATGTGTGTGTGTGTCACATGTGTTCATCCATCCATCTCTGAAAATGGACTCTGTGTGCATGCAGTCTTGGGCTGTGATAAATATCGGTGAGTGAACACTGGGGTGTAGGTATCTTATGGGACGATCTGTTCTCCACCTGCAGAGTGCCAGCGTTGAGAAGGATAGGTACTGTTGAAGCTCCTATTTACTGTTTGAAGGAAGCCCCGTCCTGTACTTTGTCCTTGCTGTTCCCAGTTGATATTTCCCGAAGCAAATGTGGAGGGTTCTGGTTTCTCCAGCCCCTCCTCAACACTTATTGTCAGTAGTGTTTTTGTGAATGACCGTTGTGAGTGGTGGGAGGTGGTACCTCATTATGATTTTGATGTGCAGTTTTCTACGAATTAACGATCTGGAACCTGTTTATTGTTCTTTCCAAACAAGCAAACAAAAACACTATTGTGTCTTAAAGTGAGTTCTTGAGATTGTCTTCTTGAAGGTTCCCTTTGTTTCGATACGCTCTCTGATTATCCACCCCAAAGTATTGTTTCAGGAGAGATGTCCCTACAGCCCCACACTTCAAAATTTGTGACTTTGAAGGGCTCTGAAGCATTTATTTTTAAGCTGTTGTTACCAGAAGTGTCCACAAGGCGGCAGCACTTTGTCAGGGCTATTTGATGTGTCCTGGCAACCAGAGCCCTAGAGAAAAGTAATGTTCCTGGGTTGTAGATGAGTGGAATGTGCCAGGGCCTGGATCTCTCTACATCTTCTCCCCTATCTGCACCACCCCAGACAAATGCCAAGCCTGCACAGAACGCAGTGCTGGGCATGCTGTGGTAGTCAGGTGGGAGATCCATGGTGTAAGAGGCTGTGCTGGATATCCACCTTGAGGAGACTGGAGACGTGGTGCCTATTCGGAGCTCTCTCTGCCAAGAGGGTCTACCCTTTCAGGGGGTACTAGACTTGGTTGATGGAGAGGGCAATGGCACCCCACTCTAGTACTCTTGCCTGGCGAATCCCATGGATGGAGGATCCTGGTGGGCTCCAATCCATGGGGTCGCTAAGAGTCGAACACGACTGAGTGACTTCACTTTAACTTTTCACTTTCATGTATTGGAGAAGGAAATGGCAACCCACTCCAGTGTTCTTGCCTGGAGAATCCCAGGGACTAGGCAGCCTGGCGGGCTGCCGTCTGTGGGGTTGCAGAGTCGGACACAACTGAAGTGACTCAGCAGCAGCAGCAGCAGCAGACTTGGGTGAGCTGTGGCCCGCCTGGGTCTGGAGCGTGGCATCCCATGCCCATGGACCAGGGTGTGCAGGTCCTAGGAGGACTTCTTTTTGGTACATCCTCCCCCACTGCCTTAGCTCCAGCCCAGTCCAGCCTTGGTCCCAAGGCTACTCAGGCTCCTGGGCTGTGAGGGTGCCCAGGGACCCCAGGACTGAGTGGAACGCCGTTCACGTTTGGGTTCTTTTGAAAGCTGATGTTTCTTGGGTGGTGGATAGGATTCGTTTCCAGTGTTGCGTTTGCTTTGGGTGTCCAGCCACCTGATTGACTTACACATAAGTGTCTTCCTCTTGGAACTGCTCTGCCCTGTAGGTCGAGGCTGCTGAGTAGAATTCCCTCTGCTGATGCTAGGTCCTTGCACATTTTTATTGTATGTATATGACTGCCACTCCGTTAATATCAAGCTTCTAATTTATAAAACTCACTTGATAAATGTGGTCACAGGTATGAACTTTTAGATTGTACTCAGTGAAGTTTTGTTAGGCAGTTGTTCTTGCTCTGACTAGCTTCCCTTAAGATCATCAACTTGTCTGTTCATGTTGCTGGAAAGGCATTTTGCATGCTTTTTGATTGCTGTGTCATATGCCAGTGAATATATGAATAATGATGTGTGTGTATCTATGTGTGTGACATGTTTATCCATCTGTCTCTGAAAATGGACACTGTGTGCATGCAGTCCTGGCCTGTGATAATACTGGTGCAGTGAACACTGGAGTGTAGGTGTTTTTGCGGGTGATATATTCTCCACCTGCACAGTCCCAGCATTGAGAAGAATACATAATGTGATAGGTCCTATTAAGCGTTTGGCAGAAGCTCCCCCCAGTTCTGTGTCCTGGCTTTCTCCAATTGACAATTCCCAAAGCAAATGTCGAGGGTTGCCGTTTCTCCAGGTCCTCTCCAGCTGTATCTGTAGTCTTTTAGTGAATGAGCATTCTGGGTGGCAGGAGGTGGTACCTCATTAATAGTTTTGATGTGTGATTGTCTATTAATTAGAAATCTGGAGCCTGTATCCTGTGCTTTTCAAACAAAATAAAGAAACATTTATGTGCCTGAAAGTGACCTCTTGAGATTGTCTTCTTGAAGGTTCCCTTTGTTTTGATATGCTGATTACCCACCCAGCACACTGCTTTAGGAGAGGTGTCCGTACATCCCCCCAGTTTAGTTCAGTTGCTCAGTTGTATCCAACTCTTTGTGACCCCATGGACTGCAGCACAGCAGGCTTCCCTGTCAATCACCAACTCCTGGAGCCTGCTCAAGCTCATGTCCATCAAGTCACTGATGCCATCCAACCATCTCATCCTCTGCCACCCCTTCTCCTCCTGCCTTCAGTCTTTCCCAGCATCTGGGTCTTTTCTAATGAGTCAGTTCCTTGCATCAGGTGGCCAAAGTATTGGAGCTTCAGCTTCAATATCAGTCCTTCCATTGAATATTTAGGACAGATTTCCTTTAGGATGGATTGGTTTGATCTCCTTACAGTCCAAGGGCCTCTCAAGAGTCTTCTCCAACACCACAGTTCAAAAGTATCAATTCTTCAACCCTCAGCCTTCTTCATGGTCCAACTCTCACATCTGTACATGACCCCTGGAAAAACCAAAGCTTTGACTAGATGGACCTTTGTTGGTAAAGTATTGTCTCTGCTTTTTAATATGCTATCTAGGTTGGGCATAGCTTTTCTTCCAAGGAGAAAGCATCTTTTAATTTCATGGCTGTAGTCACCATTTGTAGTGGTTTTAGAGCCCCAGAAAATAAAGTCTGTTACGGTTTCCATTGTTTCCCAGTCTGTTTGCTGTGAAGTGATGGGACTGGATGCCATGATCTTCGTGTTTTGATTGTTGAGCTTTAAGCCAACTTTTTCACTTTCCTCTTTCATTTTCATCAAGAGGCTTTTTAGTTCCTCTTCACTTTCTGCCATAAGGGTTGTGTCATTTGCATGTCTGAGGTTATTGATATTTCTTATGATGTACTCTGTATATAAATTAAACAAGCAGGGTGATAATATATAGCCTTGACATACTCCTTTCCCAATTTGGAACCAGTCCATTGTTCCATGTCTGATTCTAACTGTTGCTTCTTGACCTGCATACACATTTCTCAGGAAGCAAGTAAGGTGGTCTGGTATTCCCATTTCTTTAAGAATTGTCCACAGTTTGTTGTGATCCACCCAAAGGCATTGGCGTAGTCAGTGACACAGAAGTAAATGTTTTTCTTTAGTTCTCTTGCTCTTTTATGATCCAACGGATGTTGGCAATTTGATGTCTGGTTCCTCTGCCTTTTCTAAATACAGCTTGAACATCTGGAATTTCTTGGTTCACATACTTTTGAAGCCTGGCTTGGAGAATTTTGAGCATTACTTGGCAGCGTGTGAGATGAGTGCATATTTGAAGTGCTTGAAAGCATAGATTTTTAAGCTGTTGTTATAAGAAGTGTCCACAAGGTGGCAGCACTTTCTCAGACCCATTTGAGGTTTTCCTAGGAACCCAGGGTCCTCGAGAAAAGGCATATTCCCTGGTTATAAATGAGAGTGGAACTTGCCAGGGCTCGAATCTCTTTATGTCTTCCCCCTTATCTGCACACCCCAGAGAAATCCCAAGCCTACACAGAAGCAGTGCCTGCAGTGAGTGGTAGTCAGGTGGGGAGATGTGGAGGGAAGAGGCCGTGGCGGGATCCCACATCCGGGAGATGGGACCAGGTGCACAGGCACCTGGGTCCACCTTGAGGGTCCCCCATTCTTGGGGTGTATGAGGCTTGGCTGAGCTGTGGGACGGGCTGCCTGGATCTTCAGCGTGGGGTCCTGTCCTCCGTGGACCAGGCACTGCAGGTCTGAAGAGGGCTCTTTTTGGTATGCCCTCCCCAGCTGCCTCAGCTCTAGCTCAGTCCAGCCTTGGGTACAAAGGGTGCTCAGGCTCCTGGGCTAAGTGGGTGCCCAGGGGACCCTGGACTGAGGGGAATAATGTTCATATTTGGTTTCTTTGAAAGTTATCTTCTAGCATGGTGGATACAGATCATTTCAGTGTTGCCTTTGGTTAGGATAGACAGACCCCTGATTCCCTTATACAAGTATGTCTTCTTGGAATTATTTTGCCCAGTAGGTAGGTAAAGGCAGCTGAGTAGAATTCCCTCTGCTATACTTGAGGTCCTTGTGCATTATTTATTGGTATGTATATGAGTGTCCCCATCTTAATCCCAAGCTTCTAATTACAAAGCTCGGTGGATAACTGTGTGTTGGTATCTGTTTTTAGACTGTACTCTCTAAACTGTACCAGTGGAATTTACTGAGGCAACTGTTTCTTCTCTGAGTTGCTTCCCCTATTGTTAGCATCTCTGTTCATCTTGCTAGAAAAGACATTTTGCATACTTTTTGATTGTGGTGTCATATGCCAGTGAATGTGTGTATACCGATGTCTCTGTGTGTGTATGCACCACATACTTACCCATCCATCTCTGAAAATGGGCTCTGTGTGCATGCAGCCTTGGCGTGTGATACCATTGTTGCAGGGAACACAGGTGTGTAGGTGTCTTTTCGGGTGATATATTTTCCACCTGCAGAGTCCCAGTGTTGCAAAGGCAAGATACTGTGGTAGCTACTATTTACTTTTTGAAGGAAGCTCCCTGCTGTTCTGTGTCCTGGCTGTTCCCAGTTGACATTACCCAAAGCAAGTGTGTGGCCGTTGCGGTCTCTCGAGGCCCTCTGCAGCATTTATTGTCAGTAGGCCTTTTGTTAATGGCCGTTCTGAGTGGTGGGAGATGGCACCTCATAGTTTTGATGGCAGTTCTCTAGTCATTAGCAAGTTGAAGCCTGTTTCCTATCCTTTCGATAAGAAAGAAAAACCACATTCGTCTTAAAGTAACCTGTTGAAATTGTCTTCAAACTTCCCTGTGTTTTGATATGCTCTCCAATTACCAGGCCCGGCACGTTGCTTAACAAGTGTCCCAACAGCCCCGCAAACCTGGTGACTTTGAAGTGCTCTAAAAGCCTCTTGATGAAAGTAGGGAGAGAAAAAGTTGGCTTAAAGCTCAACATTCAGAAAACGAAGATCATGGCATCTGGTCCCATCACTTCATGGGAAATAGATGGGGAAACAGTGGAAACAGTGTCAGACTTTATTTTGGGGGGGCTCCAAAATCACTGCAGATGGTGACTGCAGCCATGAAATTAAAAGACGCTTACTCCTTTGAAGGAAAGTTATGACCAACCTAGATAGCATATTCAAAAGCAGAGACATTACTTTGCCGACTGAGGTCCGTCTAGTCAAGGCTATGGTTTTTCCAGTAGTCATGTATGGATGTGAGAGTTGGAGTGTGAAGAAGGCTGAGCGCCAAAGAATTGATGCTTTTGACCTGTGGTGTTGGAGAACTCTTGAGAGTCCCTTGGACTGCAAGGAGATCCAACCAGTCCATTCTGAAGATCAGCCCTGTGATTTCTTTGGAAGGACTGATGCTGAAGCTGAAACTCCACGTGGCCACCTCACGTGAAGAGTTGATTCACTTTAAAAGACTCTGATGCTGGGAGGGATTGGGGACAGGAGGAATAGGGGATGACCGAGGATGAGATGGCTGGATGGCATCACGGACTCGATGGACGGGAGTCTGAGTGAACTCCGAGAGTTGGTGACGGACAGGGAGGCCTGGAGTGCTGCGATTCATGGGGTCGCAGAGTCAGACACGACTGAGTGACTGAACTGAACTGAAAAGACTAGTAGTGAATTAAAATTTCACCTACAGCTCTTCTTTCTCAAAACATTTTTCTCAGTCCATCGCAGTGTTATTCTAAGCAAGTCCGATGCCAAGTTCTTCTATCTATGCTGTTGTATGGAAGGTTAAAGTTTACTGTCGTGTGGTGAGACTACTCAGTGATTGTCACTGGAATTTGATACTCCAAAATAAACTCTACAATGTATTCAGAAGTCCAGGTTGGTGTCATGTCGTTTTGATGTGTATTTGCTTTAAGACTCCATTTTGCAATAAATATTTTGAAAGTTAAATATTCATTAGATTGTTCATCCCAGTGATGCACTTTATACTTGAAGAGTGCATTATGAATTAGATTATGGTTTATGAAAGTGAGAAGTTTCCAGGTTTGAGTAAAAACACTGACCAAAAGGAAAACTTACCAATATTTAAAAGGGACTAAACACATAACTGTTCTATCCCTTAGCAAAGGAAACTATCATCTGATGATAATCTTATTTTTGTTTGGCGATGTATACCCTTCATGAGTAAAACCTCAAAAGTAAGACTACTTCTTGGAATGGCTTCTCCTAGATTGAATCTGCTTCCCATCAGCCGCAGGTATACAGTACAGATAGATGTAGGACCTGGACGGGAAAGTCCCAGCAGCCACGGGGCCAGGTAGGTAGGAGCTAACAGGGCAGGAACAGGAGCCCAGCAGTAACCTGGCCTGTATTACAGCAAAGCTGGATAAGTGACTTGGAACTGTCTTTTTATTTTTAGATGGCAGCCATGCATTTTTTTCCCAGAAATTTATTGGGTGGTGGGAGGGAGTTGGTGATAGTTGTAGCCTGTAGTTGACCAGTCTGCAAGCTAGAAGCTTCTGGAAGCCTCCTTTGGCATCATGAGTTGCTTAGGGTTTCTGAGCCTTTCATCAAATTTAAAATAACTCTCACTGGTCAAAAATCAGAGAAGCAAAGCTCAAAATCATCATTCTATGTAGTCTATAACAAACATAAGTGAAAAACATCAGTGAGATCATCAGTTTGGAGTATAAATGTGGCTTAAGTGGCCCTATGTGACAGTAGGTTTCTACCAACATTTGTAGTGATGCACTCAGAAACACACGTTTGGGTACACGAACGTCATAATAAACGTGATTTTCTGCTGCAGTGTACAACCGTGGAACCAGGCTGAAGGAAGTCTTTTCTTTCAGCATCAGATACCAGCATGAAGACAGCAGAGGTCAGTTTGGTTTTCTAGCCGCAGGGCTCAGGGCTACCTGTCGTGTACTTATGGCCTCGAAAACCTGGACTCCCTCACATCAGAATCGTATTGCTTATGCATCATAAGGCAAGTTCCCTCGACATTTACCTGCAGGCTTGGTTCTCAACTTCCCCATATTGCACTGGGAATGAGTAACATTTCTTTATTAGTGTCTCTTACCTGTTCAGTTTAGTTGCTCAGTCGCATCCGACTCTCTGTGACCCCATGAATCTCAACACGCCAGGCCTCCCTGTCCATCACCAACTCCCGAGTTCACCCAGAGTCATGTCCATCGAGTTGGTGATGCCATCCAGCCATCTCATCCTCTGTCGTCCCCTTCTCCTCCTGCCCCCAAGCCCTCCCAGCATCAGAGTCTTTTCCCCTTCTCTAATTTTAGGTAGTAGGGCTAAAATGGTTTAAAAAACGCCAACATCTGGCCTACATTTCAGCTGAAATGTTTACTCTGTGATCACTTCAGTCTGGGTGGTTTTACAGTGGGGAGCTGAGGGAAAGTTATTTTAAGAAACTGACATTTTAATGGCACTTTTCCCTTCTAGCATGAACTGCAATGAGGTAACTGGCTGAAAACAGAATCCTCTAGAAGGAACACAGTGAGTGATGCCTATGTTGGCCTTAACAGACAGCAGTGATTCCTATGGTTGTGGATTTTGTTAAGGGTACTTATATTTCCAGTTTCTTTAAGAAATTAATGATCAAAGTTGGTACGGTTTTAATGGCCTCTCACCCAGCTCCCTCCGCGGCACTCTTCCCTGTTGTGACTTCTCAGGCACTGCTTCTCTCCCCTTGATTTTACAGTAAAATGCCCTTTCGATTCTCTTGCTCTAGCACAACTGCTCTTATCAAGATGCCCCTTCAGCAAGCCTGGATGCTCTCGGCTTCTCCACAGGAGCCAGCTCCGGGCCCTGCTGACACTCAGTGAGGCCGTCTGGCCATTCCTCCGCTGAAAGCCGCCAGCGCCTCTCTGCCCCTCGGCAGGAGTGTATATGGTCTCTCCTTCCTTTTTATTTAAAGTCACCTCGCTGGAGAGGCTTCTATGACACCTGACAGCAGAGAGCTCTTCACACCCTGCTCACTGCACTGCCGCCCTTACCGGGTCTTAGGTTTCTTTTCTGTAGCACTTACTTACCCATCTGATGCACTGAGTTTAACTGGGAAGCCTCCCTGTGCCTGTAGGTTTTAGTGTCATCTCTCCTGTTTTACTGAAGAGTCAGGATCTGAACTCAGTAGTCTTTGTAAGTCTTATACCATAAACCAAGGATGCAAATGAAGTAAATGCGACATTACAGGACCCCGTCCTTAACGCTGTGTGTGTATAGGAAAAGAAAGTTGAAAGAAACAATGCAGTATTTATTTTTCACACAGTTCAACTGGGCACAAAGTAAAGTCAGCTATAAAAATTTGTGTATTTGGTTTTACATATTAATTACTCTAGAAAGTTTCTGAACTCTGTTTAATAGCAGATCTCCTTTCTTGATAGTTTCTTGGTACTGCCAGTTCTTGCTATCAGGTCTATAAATAAATTCAGGGAAAACATGAATTAGTTAGCAGTCACATTACGCCCTAACAATAGCTGACCTACTTTACAAAGGTGGCATTCTTTTTTAAGAATGTCCTTTGTTATGATAAGTATTACAAATGATACAGAAACTTAAGAGTACCTGTTGGTTTCCACTATTTCATTCACTTTATCTATTTTGCAGTGTAGCCTCCCAGCAGCAATAAACCTGGAGAGTTCCCTAATTGAGAGAGAAGGGGGAAAGCGTTTAGCATTAGCCTTATTGAGAATTGTTAGAAGAATTGCACTAAATACATGATTCAGTTGTCTTTCAAGGTAATATTTGGATGCACAGCAGTTGAGCTGACCCCACCCCTCAACAGCAGCCTGAGTGGAGACTCTCCACCCTGTGACGTGGGGGAAAATGAAATCCTTAGACATCTACGAGAGTTGCATGAAGACAACTTTTCAGTAAACCAGAGACAGTATGTAGAAAGTTGACTCCTTTAAAATATCTATTTGTAATAGAACTAGGTTGAATTTAGAGATTAATATAAGGAATCCTCCTAGTTAAGAAAAATTGTGACAGATGACTCTCCCCAATACTATACCATCTTGCTCCTAGCACATAGACACCAAAAGTGCCATTTCAAGTTGGTGGAGAAACGTGGCTGAGATGATGTGAAGGCAGCTTAACTCTCACAAATCTCAGAAACCAGGCAAGGAAAAACAGCTAACTTAGAGTTCTACTAATTTAAGAACTCTCTGTTTACAGAGCGTGCTCTATTCCTATACTCATTAAAAATACATTTGATTCAGTCACTACAGCAGCCATTCTTTCAACTGTTTTTGAATCATGTTACTGAGTGGCTTTAGGTAAATTGTAAACATTTTTTTAAAAGCTCACTGGTTCTAAACTCACCTGGGTTCACTTTCCAGGTACTCACACAGTTGCGTCTCCAGACTGAAGCTGAAACCCACCTGCACCTATTGTTCTGAGGCCTACTGAGACCCGCAGGCGAGCTGGGGAGACTCGAGAGCGAGCGAGGAGCGCTGCCCTGGGCGTGAAGGCAGACTTGACTCGGTGTGCCCGCTGCTGAGGTAAGACGGAGGGCAGCTGCTGCTTCCCCGGGCCAGTCTGCTCTTCGTTTCCTCCCTAGAGGCTTGCAGGCTGCGTCAGGTGTTACCTGTGCCTGCGCATCGCCGCGGCTCTGCCAGTGCGTGCAGCCACACCCTCCCTCCAGTAAGCCAGGCTGGTGCACTCACCAATCCGCCTCGTGTCCTCTTTCACCCTTCCTTCCTGTAAAAATCTTAAACATGCAATGACATCCACTCTCAAGGCCCCCAAGAGCTATCTCAGCACAGCCTCCTTTCTGAAACGACAAAATTACTTCCTGCCCTAAATGGGGGCCTAACTCCCATTCCCTAGATCCAAACTACGTTTTTGTTGTCTCCCTGTGTGCTAATCAAACATACCCCAAGACAACTCAGCTTCTCCAAGCCACCCAGATACTGCCTCATATACAGGCGTCCGGTAAGAATGAGCAAAATACTTGCTGTGTAAAGAGAACCTAAAAATCAGAGTTGCATCCCAAGTTCCAGACAAAACACCTACCAACAAAATTATGCAATACAGCCCACGGGTATGGTTTCTAACCTTACAGTAACAGTTGTGTCTATTCAAATAATGGCTTGATCCTTTCCTCCACCAATTGTAATAGAACTAGGTTGAATTTAGAGATTAATATAAGGAATCCTCCTAGTTAAGAAAAATTGTGACAGATGACTCTCCCCAATACTATACCATCTTGCTCCTAGCACATAGACACCAAAAGTGCCATTTCAAGTTGGTGGAGAAACGTGGCTGAGATGATGTGAAGGCAGCTTAACTCTCACAAATCTCAGAAACCAGGCAAGGAAAAACAGCTAACTTAGAGTTCTTACTAATTTAAGAACTCTCTGTTTACAGAGCGTGCTCTATTCCTATACTCATTAAAAATACATTTGATTCAGTCACTACAGCAGCCATTCTTTCAACTGTTTTTGAATCATGTTACTGAGTGGCTTTAGGTAAATTGTAAACATTTTTTTAAAAGCTCACTGGTTCTAAACTCACCTGGGTTCACTTTCCAGGTACTCACACAGTTGCGTCTCCAGACTGAAGCTGAAACCCACCTGCACCTATTGTTCTGAGGCCTACTGAGACCCGCAGGCGAGCTGGGGAGACTCGAGAGCGAGCGAGGAGCGCTGCCCTGGGCGTGAAGGCAGACTTGACTCGGTGTGCCCGCTGCTGAGGTAAGACGGAGGGCAGCTGCTGCTTCCCCGGGCCAGTCTGCTCTTCGTTTCCTCCCTAGAGGCTTGCAGGCTGCGTCAGGTGTTACCTGTGCCTGCGCATCGCCGCGGCTCTGCCAGTGCGTGCCGCCACACCCTCCCTCCAGTAAGCCAGGCTGGTGCACTCACCAATCCGCCTCGTGTCCTCTTTCACCCTTCCTTCCTGTAAAAATCTTAAACATGCAATGACATCCACTCTCAAGGCCCCCAAGAGCTATCTCAGCACAGCCTCCTTTCTGAAACGACAAAATTACTTCCTGCCCTAAATGGGGGCCTAACTCCCATTCCCTAGATCCAAACTACGTTTTTGTTGTCTCCCTGTGTGCTAATCAAACATACCCCAAGACAACTCAGCTTCTCCAAGCCACCCAGATACTGCCTCATATACAGGCGTCCGGTAAGAATGAGCAAAATACTTGCTGTGTAAAGAGAACCTAAAAATCAGAGTTGCATCCCAAGTTCCAGACAAAACACCTACCAACAAAATTATGCAATACAGCCCACGGGTATGGTTTCTAACCTTACAGTAACAGTTGTGTCTATTCAAATAATGGCTTGATCCTTTCCTCCACCAGTCTCTTACTGAGTCTAAGGAAATGGAAAAACAAAATACAAGTGTTCTTTAAACTTACAGGAAGATTTCACCTAAACTCATTTTATCAGGTAAGAAACAAATTTAAAGCAAGGCGTTTCTAGGTAACAACACAGCTCAGTGTGTGCCTGAAACCTCTGCCTCTAAAGCTGGGCTGAGAACATGAAGGGAAAAACTAAATAATTCAAATACCGCTGTAATGGCCTCCAGCATACTGCAGCGTGTCTAACAATACCTCCTACTTCAGTGCACCTTATCCAGATTGAGCTGAGCCTCACCCTGCTCCCAGGGAGCAATGAACGGCCTTCTCACCACAACACTGTTAAGAAACAGCAGAGAAAGAGCCCTGTCTTCATGCGCTGCTCCCCACAGTGAGCGCTTCCAGTATGACCCTGTGAGCAACAACTCAGTGCCCCCACCAGACTCTGAATTTCACCGGGAAAACCACACCTCCCTGGAGAGCCCAGCCTTTGACTTTGGGATGGATAATAAACTAGTCTCACTGCCTTTTTTCTTTCAAAGGAAGAGAATGAGGACATTTCTGGCTGCATAGTCTGGTTCTACTTTGTGTGCTTACTGATTGTAAATATTACTCCACACCAACCGATAAATATTCACGTGCATGCTAAGGTGACTGAGGATGAAAGACTGATGCCTGTCACTTTCTCTGAGTCGTTAATAAGGTAAAGCAAAGACAGTGTTAATAATGGTAGAATCAAGAATATATAGGAATTTGATGTATAAATCTTTACAATTTCTCCATGTTTGAAATTTTTCATAATAAAACATTAAAAAAAACAAAATGGCTAAACAGAGTATGGTCTTTGCCTTAGAATGATTAGAAACTACTATATAACCACCATGAGCCACTGCAGACTAAGCCTCAACGCTAACAGTTGAAACCTGGGGGACCACTTCTAGCGAGATGCCACGTGGCCAGCGCCCCTCTGAATATCTACTTCGCCCCTATCCCCTGGGTGTGTGAAGACACACCCTGTTACTCACCCGTAGGAGTGGCTCCCCTGGCACTGGGATGACATGCAGTCCCAGCGGCCCCAGGCCCCGCACACCTCTACCTGCCCGCCTCCCACTAGGCTGCAGCAGTGTGTCTCTCTACACCACCTCACTATCGCTGCAGACTCACTTCTGTCTGAAATGACACACGCATTTTTGTGCGTACTTGCCAACTCTCCCCAAAACTAGAATGAAGACAGACCTGGAATAATGCCAACCATACAGTAAGGGCTTAGTACCTATGTGATGAACCTTTGAATCAAAGGCTCAAAGTCTTCGATTTTTAGCAGCGAAAAAATTAAAGACATTCTCACAAGACATAGGACCTAACATGAAATGTAAGACAGCGACTAAGAGTCACTCCTGTTGCAGCAGAGTGGATCCCAAAGGTGTAACAGAGACCACTTTGCTACCACAGCACCAAAGCAGAAACACACAATGCGAAAATGTGCAAGTGGAGACAGTGTACAAGTTTAAACATTCAAAGGTATAACTGTAAAGAATAAATTAACACGATGTTGTTCAAACTTACTGATCAATGAACTCCACACCAACACCAAAAGCTTCTGCCATATAGCCCAGGGTTAATGACCTGTATGATTCCAGCAGCTGGCTGTACGCATGAATTCGCATTTCTCTCACATAGTATCGATAAGAGGTGCAAAAAGCCAGTCCTTTTTCATTTCCTGTTCCACAATAGCTGCAATGAATAAGATGACAAATTATAACAACCTACCTTTGGATAAACTGATAAACTAGAAGGCGGATTTATAACATGATAAAAATTAATAGCCTTGATCTGTAATGTGTACATAGAATATTAATGAGCAATCCACGAAGTACAATCATTTTCCTGAATAATAGTACCTATCACCATTCTAAGTAATGAGGACATGGGGGGAAACCACAAGATAAGATCTCTGCTGCCACAGCAACTCAATTTCCAAAGGGAAGAAGTGATAAATGAATAAACAAGGTAGGCTCCTAGAATAATAACAAGCTCCATGAAGACAATAAAACTTGACTAGTGACGTGAATAGCAACCAAAGACTCAGAGCCACACAGACGCAGCGGCAGAGCCCGGATAGAGAGGGGGCGGGTTCAGGGGGCAGCAGGGGACAGATATGCAGACGGGGAAGGTGAGCACAGAAGAGTCAAGCGTATACTTATTTCTGGCTAGAACAGATAAAAATCCTTGGAGAATTTCTCCTTTTTTGAGTTTCTGGGTGGGGTGGGGAGGGATTCAAATGTTACGTTCTGTCAAGATGGAGATGGACTCTCTTACTAGATATCCAGATTGATGATCCCAAGGCTTGGGTCTGGTGCTCGCTGGCAGGTCTGGGGCTGGAGACTCACACTGGGGAATCCCTGCCATGCATATGTACTTGGTAACAGCATACAGGTAGAGATAAGGGCAATGACCGTACCTAGGCCAGTTAGCCACTGAAAGGCCTAACAAAGGATAAGGCACAGCCAGAGAAAATACAGAATTCAATACACTGAGGTACTATGGTGCTGAAAAAAGGTTAACTGGCAGTTCCAAGGAGGCCCACCTATTGATCTGCCACTTTGTGTACAGTGTCCAACGCACGCTGCTGCTAAGTCGCTTCAGTTGTGGCCGACTCTGTGACCCTAGAGACGGCAGCCCACCAGGCTCCCCCGTCCCTGGGATTCTCCAGGCAAGAACACTTGCCACTGACTTCTCCTCCAATGCATGTTCAGTTCAGTTGCTCAGTCGTGTCTGACTCTTTGCGACTCCATAAATCGCAGCACGCCAGGCCTCCTTGTGCATCACCATCTCCCAGAGTTCACTAAGACTCAGATCCATCAAGTCGGTGATGCTATCCAGCCATCTCATCCTCTGTGGTCCCCTTCTCCTCCTGCCCCCAATCCCTTACAGCATCAGTCTTTTCCAATGAGTCAACTCTTCACATGAGGTGGCCCAAGTACTGGAGTTTCACCTTATGCATCAGTCCTTCCAAAGAAATCCCAGGGCTGATCTCCTTCAGAATGGACTGGTTGGATCTCCTTGCAGTCCAAGGGACTCTCAAGAGTCTTCTCCAACACCACAGTTCAAAAGCATCAATTCTTTGGTGCTCAGCTTACATCCTCTGTGGTCCCCTTCTCCTCCTGCCCCCAATCCCTTACAACATCAGTCTTTTCCAATGAGTCAACTCTTCACATGAGGTGGCCCAAGTACTGGAGTTTCACCTTATGCATCAGTCCTTCCAAAGAAATCCCAGGGCTGATCTCCTTCAGAATGGACTGGTTGGATCTCCTTGCAGTCCAAGGGACTCTCAAGAGTCTTCTCCAACACCACAGTTCAAAAGCATCAATTCTTTGGTGCTCAGCTTTCTTCACAGTCCAACTCTCCCATCCATACGTGACCACTGGAAAAACCATAGCCTTGACTAAACAGATCTTTGTTGGCAAAGTAATGTCTCTGCTTTTGAATATGCTATCTAGGTTGGTTATAACTTTCCTTCCAAGGAGTAAGCGTCTTTTAATTTCATGGCTGCAGTCACCATCTGCAGTGATTCTGGAGCCCAAAAAGATAAAGTCTGACACTGTTTCCACTGTTTTTCCATCTATTTCCCATGAAGTGATGGGACCAGATGCCATGATCTTCATTTTCTGAATGTTGAGCTTTAAGCCAACTTTTTCACTCTCCCCTTTGACTTTCATCAAGAGGGTTTTTAGTTCCTCAACGCCTAAGAGCCACTTAAAAATACTTACTGACCCAATGCCCAGCTATTTGTATGGAGACATGTAGAAATACTCATTATATTTTAGGAAAAAAGCTACTTAAAAATCCTAAAAAGCTGCTTAGAAACCTGCATGTAAAATACACCTCTGTATATTTAAGTGCTTCGTGCCTGTGTCTCTGGACACAAATACCCTTGAAACCTGAGCTCAGCAGCTGCCTCAAGAGAAAGAGCCCAGGCAAGCCAAGGATAGAGCGCCTCTTTCTTCTTTACGTGATACATTTGAAAATTTTCCATGTATACAGAAAACCTCGGGGTTTTGGGGTGACTGTTACTTTCCAATTTTCAAAGTAGGTAATGAATAAAAGTTCTGGGAGGATATATAACTATCTTAAAATGATTCTGGAACAATTTTGTGTAATCTGTAATATGAATTTGGACATTAAGACCTTCTCGGGTCAGTTTATTTGTAAACGTCTGAAAACTAGGTTTTACCTAGAAAAGGATGTTACTTCCTCTTTCAAATAAAATATTTCAAAGTACACAGTCTGAATACTTATCAAAGCAAAAAAGCTTATTACAAAGCCAAATAACTGCCACATAGCTCACTACACAGGAGCAGATGGTAAATGATACAAATGGTAACTGTTGTCAAAAGATTCATCTCTGTCCTTTGCATTTAAAATGCCTGGGAAATGGAGGGTGGTCTCAAGCCCGGCCCCCGCTGTCCCAGGGGTGCCCAAGGGTTGCTCTCCCTGCGCCCCCACCTGCAGGTTGAGTAGGTCAGCAGACTGTGATACACGTGCATCAAAATGCCACTCAGTAGGAAAATACAATGAATCACTGTGGAGAAATGGCAAGAACACGGACTTTAGTGCAAGAAACACACTAGTTGTACTACAAGGCTAGTCGTCAGCATGGTACTGACATAGACAGATCAATGGACCACAAAGCAAGTCCAGAAATAAACAGACACCTATGACCAATTAATCTATGACAAAGGAGGCAAGAATATACAATGGAGAAGAGACCGTCTCTTTGATAAGTGGTGCTGGACAGCTCCATGTGACAGGATGAAACTGGAACATTCCCTAACACCATACACAGAAATAAACTTAAAAGGGATCAAAGACCTAAATGTAGGAAAACACAGAACACTCTCTGACATAAATCACAGCAATGTCTTTTTTGATGCCCTCCCAGAGTAAAAAATAAACAGGAGTTGATTAAAAGTTCCTTCACCTCAAGAAACCACAGAATGAAGACAAGCCACAGAATGGGAGGCATTTGCAAACAAAGCAACCTACAAGGAGTTAATCTCCACAGCACACAAACATCTCTTGCAGCTGTCGGTCAGAAACCAAACTACCCAACCACAAAACTGGCAGGATTTCCCTGGGTGATCCCTGGTTAAGACTGTGCTCTCAATGTAGGGGCAAGCCTTTGACCCCTGGTCAGAGAAGATCCCACATGCCTAGCAGCCAAAAAAGAAAAAATAGGGGCAGAAGATCTAAAGAGGCATTTCTCAGGGGAAAAAATACAGATGGCCAAGAGGCACAAGAAGCATCAGTAATTGTCAGAGAAATGCAATCAGAACTACAATAAGGCATTGCCGCACAGGGATCTGAATGGCCACCATCAAAGTGTCCACAGTAAACGCTGAAGAGGGTGTGGAGGAAAGGGAACATCGTTACCGTGTCGGTGGGAATGTACACTAGGAACAGCCACTGTGGAGCAGAATGTGGGGCTCACTGAAAAACTAAACACAGAACTGCCACATCATCCAGCAGCCCCCCTCCTGGGCATGTATGTGTTTGGAGAAAGCCATGATCGGAAAAGACAGACGCAGCCCAGTGCTCACAGCGGCACTTACAACAGGTGGGACAGGGACGCAAGCTCTCTGTCAGGAGAGGAACAGATAGACATGCGCACATACACATAATGGAATGTTAGTTCAGCCACAAAAAAGAATAACTAATGCCTTCACCAGCAGCGTGGACGGACCTGGAGATGATCACACTAAGTGAAAGGACTCAGAGGACAAAAGGCCTATGACATCACTTGTGGGCAGCGTATGAAAGTCCATACAAAGGACCTCATTTACAAAACACAAACTCACAGACTTTGATAACCAGGACAAACTTCTGGTTACCAAAGGGGAAAGGTGGGTTAGGGGGAGGGGAGGCATACATTAGGAGGTTGAGGTTTACACACACACAGTAATATGTTACATGTATTTTACAAACAGATGACTGACAAGGACCTACCGTATAACACAGAGAACTCAACACTCTGTAATAACTAGACAAGAGAAGAATCTGAAGAAGTATACATATATGTATCATGTAACTGAATCAGTTTGCTTAATACCAAAAACACCACTGGGTAAATCAACTCTACTCCAGCACACAATAAATATTTAAACTTAAAAAGAAAAGAGATGTCACAGGATTACCTTCAGGCCTGGATGACCTGGGATGCAGTCACATTCCTGGAGCCTGAGCAGCCTCTCGCCAAGGCAGCACTGGGGTGGAGCCGAGGAATGGGGGAGATGTCCCTGCAAAGGAGTCCCCCTCCCCTGGACCCTCAGTGCCTGGTCCCCTGTGAATGGGACCCCAATCTCCAGATCTAGCGGGGACCTCCAAGAGCTCAGTCAAGCCTAGAACACCCAGATTACGTTCGAGCCGCTGGGCAGGAAGAGCTCCGACATGTCACCTGGTCTCCAAGTCTCCCAGTGCTGAGACTCCCACCAGCAGCTTTCGGCCTTGGAGTTGCCCTACCCAAGTACTACAGCACCCTCAGGAGCACAGTTCAGGGAGGTCTTGGGATTTTACGGAGTGCAGAAGAGGAAAAAAGTCAAAAGACCTGAGCCCTGGCACATTCCACTCTTATCTACAACCCCAGAACACAACTTTCTCTAGGGGTCCAAAGAAACTGGAGGGGGGCATGAAGGACTGCTGCCCCCTGGTGGACGTTTCCTGTAACAACAACCTGAAACCGGTTAACATAACCAAGGGAAGCTTCCATGCAAAGACGGGCACAATCAAAGACAGAAAGAGTATGGACCTAACATAAGCAGAAGACATTAAGAAGAGGCGGCAAGAATATACTGAATAACTATACAAAAAGATCTTAATGAGCCAGATAACCACGATAGTCAGATCACTCACCTAGAACCAGATGTCCTAGGCTGTGAAGTCAAGTGGGCCTTTAGGAAGCATCACTATGAATAGAGCTAGCAGAGGTGATGGAATTCCAACTGAGCTATTTCATATCCTAAAAGATGACTCTGTGAAAGTGGTGCACTCAATATGCCAGCAAATGTAGAAAACTTAACAGTGGCCACAGGACTGGAAAAGGTCAGTTTTCATTCCAATCCCAAAGAAAGGCAGTGCCAAAGAATGCTCAAAGTACCACACAACTGTGCTCATTTCACATGCTAGTAAGCTTATGCTCAAAATCCTTCAAAGTAGGCTTCAGCAATATGTGAACTGAGGACTTTCAGATGCACAAGCTGAGTCTGAAAAGGCAGAGGAACCAGAAATCAAATTGCCAACATTACCTGGATCATAGAGAAAGTAAGGGAATTCCAGAAAAACCTCTACTTCTGCTTCATTGACTATGCTAAAGTCTTTGACTGTGTGGATCACAACAAACTATGGAACATTCTTAAAGAGATGGAAATACCAGACCACCTTAGCTGTCTCCTGAGAAACCTGTATGCAAATCAAGACTACCCAGTTAGCACCTTACATGAAATGACTGACTTGTTCAAAATTGGGAAAGGAGTATGACAAGGCTGTATACTGTCACCTGTTTGTTTAATTTGTATGCAGAGTATATCATGCAAAATGCTGGGCTGGATGAATCACCAGCGGGATCAAGATTTCCAGGAGAAATATAAACAACTTCAGATACGAAGATGATACCACTCTAATGGCAGAAAGTAAAGAGAAAGTAAAAAGCCTCCTGATAAGGGTGAAAGAGCAGAGTGACAAAGATAGCTTAAAATTCAACATGAAAACCTATAATGATGGCATTGGGTTCTATCACTTCATGTCAAATAAAAGGGGGAAAAGTGGAAACAGTGACAGACTTTATTTTCTTGGGCTCCAAAATCACTGTGGATGGTGAATGCAGCTATGAAATTAAAAGATGCTTGCTCCTTGGAAGGAAAGCTATGACAAACCTAGATAGCGTATTAAAAATCACAGACATCATTTTGCCAACAAAGGTGTGTATGATCAAAGCTATGCTTTTTCCAATAGTCATGTATGGATGTGAAAGTTGGAACCATAAAGAAGGCTGAGCACCAAAGAATTGATGCTTTAAAACTGTGGTGCTGGAGAAGACTCTTGCGAGTCCTTTGGACAGCAAGGAGATTAAACCAGTCAATCCTAAAGGAAACCAACTGAATATTCATTGGAAGAACTAACACCAAGGCTCCAATACTCTGGCCACCTGACGTGAAGAGCTGACTCACTGGAAAAGACCCCGACACTGGGAAAGACTGAAGACAGGAGAAGGGGGCGACAGAGGAGGAGCTGGTTGGATGGAATCAGCGACTGAAAGGACATGAGTTTGAGCAAACTCCAGGAGATGGTAATGGACAGGGAAATATGGTGTGGTACAGTCCATGGGGTGGCAAAGAGTCGCACATGATTTAGCAACTGAACAGCAATATGTAAAATAGGTAATTCACAAGGACCTAATAAATAACACAGGGAACTCTACTCAACACTCTGTAATAACCTAGATAGGAAAGGAATCTGAAGAGGAATACATGTATGTATCTCTGTAACTGAATCAGGTTGCTTAACACCAAAAACAAACACCACTGTGTAAATTATCTCTACTCCAGTAGACAATAAAAATAAAATTTGAAAAGAAAACAACAAATATCAACAGTATGCCCCTCAGGCCTGGGTATCTGGGCTGCAGTCACCCCGTTGAAGCCTGAGCAGCCTTGGGAGCCAAGGCTGGACTGAGGTGGAGCTGAGGGAGCTGGGGAGGATGTACCAGCAAATGAGACCCCTCTGGACCCTGAGTGCCAGGTCCCCTGTGGATGGGACCTCAATTTCCAGATCCAGGCGGGCCCTCCTAGAGCTCAACCAAGCCTAGTGCACCCCAGAACGGAGGAACCTCTGGGCTGAAAAAGTCTCCCTGTCACCTGGTCTCTGAGTCTCCTGGGGGTGGGGTTCCCACTGCCAGCCTCCTTCCTGAGTTATCCCCCCTAAGCACTGTAGCACCCCCAGCAGGGCAGGCTGGGGAAGGCTTGAGATTTCTC
>SJYC01046764.1:0-14320 GCA_006408675.1 Madoqua kirkii | reverse complement strand
ATGAGACCAGAACTGTGGTGCACTGCACTCTCATCAAACACCTGGAACCCACTCTAAGGAACAAGTGCTGCCACCATGTGGACATTTCCACAACCACCACCTGAAAACAAGCGAGAAGGAAAGCCGCTCAGGTGTCTGACTCTCTGCGACCCCATGGACTACACAGTCCATGGAATTCTCCAGGCCAGAATACTGGAGTGGGTAGATGTTCCCTTCTGCAGGGGATCTTCCCAACCCAGGGATCAAACTCAGGTCTCCCACATTTCAGGCTGATTCTTTACCAGCTGAGCCACCTGGCAAACCCAGGGCATACTGGCAACTCTTCAAATTCACAAGGCCTGCTGGGCTGAAAAGGACACCTGCGCTTTAAGCAGTGTCCTAGGGCAGGTAATCAAAAAACAATTCAAAGCATGCTGGACCTTCAACAAGTCAATCTTAAGGGATCAGCTTAAGGTACCTTGCCTTTCTCCCCGGGCAGAAAGCCCATGAAAATATGCTCCATATTGCTAACTTTTCAAGAAATAATTAGCACCAGTCTGACTGGTCATCATCAAAAAGACTACGAACAGCAGTTTGGGGAAGAAGCATACCTGTGTTCAGATGGCAGAGTTGCTCTACTGTGAACCTGAAACAATCACATCTTAGTCATCAGTTCAATTCCAAAATAAAGTAAAAAGCTTAAAAAAAGGGGGGGGGGACTACAAACAGTAAATGTGGGAGAGTGCATGGAGAAAAGGGAACCTGCCTGTGCTCTGGGGGGACAATGTAAATTGCTCACAGTCACCAGAAGGGACACAATGGAGGTTCCTTAAAGAAATATAGGGCCGCCTCAAGACCTGTTCTCACTCCTAGGCTTTGAGGTGGAGAAAAGCCTTACTTCAGAGAGACAGTATTCACTGCAGCACCATTTACATCAGCAAGCAGTCCATCCTAAGGGAGATCAGTCCCGGGTGTTCCTTGGAAGGACTGATGCTAAAGATCAAACTCCAGTACTCTGGCCACCTCATGTGAAGAGTTGACTCACTGGAAAAGACTCTGATGCTGGGAAGGATTGGGGGCAGGAGGAGAAGGAGACGACAGAGGATGAAATGGCTGGATGGCATCACTGACTCGACAGACATGAGTTTGGGTGAACGCCAGGAGTTGGTGACGGACAGGGAGGCCTGGTGTGCTGCGATTCATGGGGTCGCGAAGAGTCAGACACGACTGAGCGACTGAACTGAACAGGATGCACCCAAAAGCTCTAGGGAAGGCGGATGGATCAAGTGAGCGTTTCATATGTGTACAATGAAGTATGACTCAGCTGTAGAAAAGGATGAGTTCATGTCATTTCCAGCAGCATGCACAGCCCTGGTGATGATCGCAGTAAGCGAAAGAAGTCAGACAAAGAACACAAAAAGCCTATGAGATCATTTACTGGTCTAATCTACAGACTGATAAAATGAACTCATTTACAGAACAAAAACAGACTCAAGAGACTTAGCACTGACACTTCTGGTTACCAAAGGAAAGGGGGGTTGGATAAATTAGGGGCTTGAGAAGGACACACATTCACAATTGTCAGACAGTAAGCAACCCACAAGGACCTGCTGTGCAGCACAGGGAGTGCTATTCCATATTCTATGATAACCTATGTGAGCACAGAAGGAAAAAGAAGGAATATACGTTTTCCAGTGGTCATGCATGGATGTGACAGTTGGACTGTGAAGAAGGCTGAGCACTGAAGAATTGATGCTTTTGAACTGTGGTGTTGGAGAAGACTCTTGAGAGTCCCTTGGACTGCAAGGAGATCCAACCAGTCCATTCTGAAGGAGATCAATCCTGGGATTTCTTTGGAAGGAATGATGCTAAAGCTGAAACTCCAGTACTTTGGCCACCTCATGCGAAGAGTTGAGTCATTGGAAAAGTCTTTGATGCTGGGAGGGATTGGGGGCAAAAGGAGAAGGGGACGACAGAGGATGAGATGGCTGGATGGCATCACTGACTCGATGGATGTGAGTCTGAGTGAACTCCGGGAGTTGGTGACGGACAGGGAGGCCTGGTGTGCTGCGATTCGTGGTTTCGCAAGAGCTGGACATGACTGAGTGACTGAACTGAACTGATACGTATGCGTGTAACTGAATCACTCTGCTATACTGCTGAAACTAACAACACTGTAAATGAACTAAACTCCAATAAAGTTTGTTTTTAATTTTTAAATATCTGGGCAATGAGTAAATTTGGTACATATCCCATTTGTCTCAAATTACAGACACTTCCATGAAGCACTCAATGACACACAAGCACTGTGCTCGTGTCAAGATCATTACAAAGAAAAAAAAAAGTAAGGTCTGCTCCTAATAACTCTGGGTAGCAGTAGAGAAAAACTGTAATAAAGCATCCCAGAATAATTTGTTTTCAAAACAAGGCATATGTCCAATAAGCACATGGAGATATTCAAAACCATAATATATCATTGCACCCACTAAGATGCCTATAATCAAAAAAACACACCATTAACATGTATTATGGTGGGGGCTGGAGGGACGGGACTGAGACTGGGACTGACACACTGCTGGTGTAATGTAAAATGGTGTAGCTGCTCTAGAAAACAGTTTGGCAGTTTCTCAAACAGTTTCTCAAATAGTTACCATATGACCCAGCCATTCCATTACTAGGTATACACCCAGGACAAAGTATACACTGTGTCCATACAAAAACTTGTATATAAACCTTCATTATAACACTGTTTATAATAACGTCCATCACCTGAAAAATGGATACATCCTGTCTCATGCAGTGGTGTATCACTCACTGTGAACTGAAGGAATTTCTGCTATATGTTACAGCACAGAAGACAGGAAAAGCATTACGCTGGCAGAAGGAGCTGAGCACAAAGGCTCTGTGTAAATCCACTTATGCGCCATGTCCAAAATAAGCGAATCCATGGAGACAGAAAGAGAAGGGGCAGCGAACAGGAATGGAGGTGACCGCCAATGGGCAGAGATCATCTTTCGGGTGATGAAGATGTCCTGCAACCAGCGGTGCGGTTGCACACCTTGTCAATGGAGGGGGCATAAAATAAGGGCACCAGGAATGCAGAGAAAGGGTTTATTAGAAACCTCTTTGGCTGAAGGAATAAGGAGAAAGCTCCGCCTCTGGGCAGAATATGGACCATGGTATCCACAGCCATAAACAAGGGAGAAGGGCAATCCCACACTTCACTTGTGTGGGCAAACACGGGAAGACAGGACCAGGCAGGTCCTTCCACACCTGAGGAGCCCTGTTCCCACACTGCACAAAGGGAGTATGAATCCCCAAGCAGCTTCCCAGGTGGCTCAGTGGTGAAGAATCCACCTGCCACTGCAGGAGACACAGGTTCCATCCCTGGGTTGGGAAAGTCCTGTGGAGGATGAAATTGCAACCCACTCTAGAATTCTTGCCTGAAAAATCCCATGGACAGAAAGAGCCTGACAGGCTACAGACCATGGAGTTGTAGAGAGTCAGATATGACTAGTGCACACACGTGAATTCCCACAAGGCAGCCGAACTTTCTAGGCATGGAGACAGCATGCCATAAGCACTGGGCCAACGCCCACTCCAAAAATAAAAGACCATCATTTGAAGTCCACCTTTCCCAAGTTTTATAAATCCTGCCTATTTATATTAACCAAACACCTTCCGAAACTTGCAGCAGACAAGAGAATTATCAATGCCAAGTTAAGTTTTAGGAAAATCTGGGAAGGAACCCTGGGTTGAACACCACAAGCACATTCAACAGATATTCTCAACCAACACCCCTTGAAAATGATTTGAAATCAGCACAAAGACTCAGCTAACGCACAGCCAACTCTATTGAAAGGAGTCAAATTTCCATACATCTGTCCCCAAAACACTCAATGCTTAGAACCATTTGCTCACTCCTGCTCAGGGGTCAGGCATACTTCCTCGGCAGAGAACCAGACAGCTGATCTTTCCAGCTGGTGAGGCCACAGAACTGTCATGTATTTTTCTGTGTTCTGTTAAAAAAAGTCTTAAAAAAATGTAAACATCAATCTTACCTTGTGGACCACACAAAAAGATATTTGATCAAAGTCTAAATAAGAATGGGCAAAAGATTAGCCATGCTGACCCCAGGACAACAGCTATCTCTGCACACTGTATTTTTCGTGTATGTGAAAAATCATCTAAGGCTATCCAGAGTGAGGAATGATGAAGACAGCCCGAACAAGCAACGCTGTCCTTACCTAGCGACTGGAAGAAAACAGCATAGCGGCATTCGTAGAGCGAGAACAGGTACTGGCGGGCGGCCGGCAGGCCGTGCAGCACCTCCAGGATCTCTGCCCCTTTCACCACCTAGGGGTTGTTTCAAAAGACAAGCGCACGCTTTAATGAGTATGCTCTGTTTACTTTGGAAAAGCATGCTATATTCTCTAAACCTGAGTACGAAAGATTCCGTCATTACCTTTTCCCTGAGGTCCGGTCTTTCTAAGGCAATCATGCTGACATAAACGGTGTAAGTCACAAAGGTTTTATAATCCATGAGTTCATAGGACGTAAATGTTGAAACCGTGTCAAGGAAGAGTTCAGCTGCCTGTTTGAAATCACGAATAGCTACACAATAAAGACCTTGGTACACTTTTAGGCGGTTCCTCCGGTCCCAATCTCCTCCTTCCTCTATCAAGCTATAAAATTAAAACAAAAGTCATGATCTGGAAATAAACAGTGCTTTTTGCAAGCTTTGTATTATTATGAAAGAGAGAACTTGTCACAACTTAAACCAAAAACTAACATATAAAGAGAACAGTTTCCTAAATAAGTACATTAATTATTTGACAAGTGTACTAGTTGGAAACAAAAGAAACAGATTTCTTCTATCAATTTCTTATTCATAGCATCGCAATGTAGAGGGAATATATCCACACCACTAAAACGTACGTTTTGGCCTTTTCTGTATTTCGAGTGATGAGGTCATTATCCATGTAAAATAAACCAATTCTAAGGAGATAGAACACAATATCCAGTCGGTGACCCAGCGCCACAGTTTTGTCATATGTCTTGCGAAAGGCTGTCAGAGCACCTTCCTGTCAAGAGAACAAAGCGAACAGGTGAGAAGAGGTTAAATGTTTTGAAAGCTATAGCTGTCTTGGATTTTCTAAGCAAAAAGTGGGGGGAAGAGGCAGGCGTGGAGTCAGAAGAGTACAGCCATGAGGTGGGAGCTGCTGAAGCTGGGTGGTAACTGTTCTCTCCACTCGTACAAAGTGTAAGAAATACATTAAAAAAAAAAAAAAAGAGAAATCAAATGTGTCTAAGCATATACTTATATTCTAGAAAAAAAAAACACATTCATAACTTATTCACCATTGTTTCAGTATTCTTCTTTGTTCTATATATTCAATGTTTTTCCTCTAACAATTATAATACGCTACTTTACCGTAAATTATCAATCTTAACAACTAAAGAGTATTAAAAAATTTTACTTTAATCACTCTTAGAATGCAACTGATTATTTAAATATACAATTCTATCTCAAATCATTGTGGAATAAAATGTTTTCACTGCTGTAAAAATATGGATATGTGAGACTTCCCTGGTGGTCCAGGTAGGATTAAGACTCTGCACTCCCACCGCTGCGGGTATGGGTTTAACCCCCAGTTCAGGAACTAAGATCCCACATGCTGTGTGATGTGGCCAGAAAAACAAAAAACAAACAAACAACAAAGAAAAAAGAAGAAACAAAACGAGGTGAGCCTGTGACGTCTTGTATGAGAAAATAGGGAAGACCAATGAGATCATGTCAAAAGGACAAAGAAACCATCTTAAAGGAACTTACACTAACAAAACTATAACAAACTGAGCCCAAAAATGATGATGACTGTAATCAATACAGTAGAGTGAAAAGTAAAAACCCACCAAGTCGATTAGTTAGTAGATAAAATAAAATATTTTCAAAAAAGCAGGGCTTCCCTGGTGGCGCAGTGGGAAAGGATCCACCTGCCAGTGCTGGAGACACGGGTTGGATCCCTGGTCTGGGAGGATCCACGAGTGCCACAGGCAACTAGACCAGTGTGACCCAACTGCAGAGGCGGAGAGCCCTGGAGTCCACGCTCCTCAAGAGAGGTTGCCACAAGGAGCAGTGGCCCCTGCTGGCTGCAGCTAGAGAAAGGCCGCACACAGCAGCAAGGATGCAGACAGCCAACAGTAAGTAAAGATTAGACAGACAACAGACTGGAGGAAAACGGAAACTCTTCATTTCAGAAGAATGCTATTTCATAAACATGGACTATAGTATTAGAGCATCACCAGTGTACAAAATGTGGATTCAAGCATATCCTTGTTGAAATTCCTCAAGGCCTGAATCAAAAGCTTTACATTTCTCATTCATTCACAGTAGTGCATCCTGTTTAAAACCAAACCAAAGCAAACCACACACACCACCTACAAAAGCCATGAACTATTAGCTGTATTTTAAACTGTCCTGTATTTTTCAACTCTTACAATAACCAGATCTTAAATCTATAGTCAGCAGAGGCAGGTGGGGCAGGAACTTGTGTTAAATTTACATAATAATAGTTCAGATCATTTAACATTTCAGCACTTTGCCAAGGTACTAGTCAAACTCCTGTGCCCCTGGGAATTATCATTATTCCATTATTGAAACACTTCAGGGTACACTGCTTACAATTAAGGACATCCAAAACCCATCCTCTTAACCACTATTATACAACAAGTAGGTTAAATAATTTAAAAGACCCAATACTTGCAGGTGCCCCTCTTATGACCCGATAGTATAAGTTAGGTTGGCTGCTGGGCTGAAGAACAGTTACCGGTACCAAGACAAAGACTGTTCTCTGTCCCTTAAATTTCATCTCAGTATACATCTACAGACATAAGCATATATACACAGAGGCACACACAAGCATATTTTTACAGCAGCAGCTTATCTTAGCAAAAACAGCTGAAAACACCACACAGGTCCAGCCACTGAATAGCACAGCATCACCCTACTGCAGTGGACTACTAACCAGCAGTCAACCAGAATGAGCAAGAGCTGAGCACGCCAACACGGACGGTCGTGCAGACGGAATTTTGGAAAAAAGTAAACAGGACCGCCTGAGTACACCTTGATACACTTTAAGATGTTTTTAAACCAATACTGCCTGATTTCTACAAGTACATCCACGTGACTACAAACGTACAATAAGAGAACTAAACAGATAATCTTTCAGGAGGCAGAAAAAAAGAAAGAGCAAATAAAACTTCAGCATTCACTCTAAGACTTTAGTTTCTTACAAGGAGACAATTACTTGCGTAAACAGTAATTTTTAAAATGCATCAGAACCAATGCTTCCCAACCAAGACAGGTCACAAAAGTAAACTACGGAGAACATCCAGGTGTGGCAAGATCAGCAGACAAGCATGTCTGCACACACGCTTCTTTGAATCACAGGGAGAGATGGGCAAGAGTACACACCCGGCTGCTGTCTGGGGGGCCGGTGAGAGAAACGTGTAGAGAAAACCACTAACTTTTTTTCATTTCTGCACTGACTCACTAGTTCAGGTAAGCAGGTTACCGTGCAGTTTTTGGAAGGCGGTAGTTAATGTTTAAAATGAGACCCTGAACAGTGCCCATTTCAGGCTACACACCCACCTTGTCGCCTATCCGGCAGAGGTACTCGGCCTTTGCCATCATCGCGTCTCGGATTTCGCTCTCCCCCAGATTCTTCTCTGCATCCTCCAGCTCCTCATCCAAACGTTTCAACTCGTCTTCGTTTGCCTTCTTCATTTTGTTGAGCAGGTCTACGTCCATCTGCCACTCCAGGGACTTGCACAGGGCTTCGTAATAAGGAGCCATGTCTGAGAGAGAGCAAGAAGGGTGTGACTTAAGCGTGGGCCACCCCTCCCTGCCCTACAGTGCCCACCCCCATCTAACTCCCACACAAGCTGTGAAGTCGACCGCCGGACCCCTGCCCACTAGCAGGAAAGGGCTGGAAACCACGAGGTGCTTGCTACTGGGAGGCCAGCATCAGGACCAGTCCTGTCACCGCCGCCCTCTCCTAGGGCCGGGGATAGGCCAACCCTCGGTCTGCCTCTCAGTGGCTGCTGTAGTGAGTAAGAGAAAAGGGGAGCTTGTTCACAGCCACACACACCTCAGACCCGTGCACTTAAGGCTATAGCGTCCGCTGCCATCACTACTGGGAAGGGCAAAAGGAACCGATGCGAAGTTTCCCCTCCACCGTAAACGCTAAAGTTTCCGAGACCAGTCGCTAATGACAATTAGCCCGGTCTCTGGCTCGGGGCTCAACACCTTGGGGTCCGCACCGCCCCCAACCAAGGCGGGAGGCGCACAGAGCCGCACACCACTCTGAAAGCCTGGAGGTGCTGAGAAAATGAAAGCCCCGAGGTGCGGATAAGCCAGATCTGATCTCGGGGTTCCCGTCGGGGTAAACCCCTCAGGCTGGGCCGCCCGGGCCTAGGCCGCTGACTCGGCGCGCCCGCGGGCCTCACTGTTATCGCGGACGGCTGCCATCAGCTCGTCGCGGACCGCCGCGTCCCCGCGGTGCTCGGGCAGGCTGAGCAGGAAGCGCAGCTGCGCGATGCGCAGGTCCGGGTTCTTGGGCAGACCCTCCTCTTCCAGGTTCTCCAGCGGCATCGCGGCAGCGACAGCAGCGGTTCCGAACAGACGGCAACTCACAGCCGACACCGGCGGCGGCGACGGCGGAAGTAGGAGGAGACTCCGACTGCGCCGGGACGCCTCCAGCTCGGCTTCCGGTCCCAGCTCCGCCTCCGCCCGCAGCGCCACCTGCTGGACACTCGCGCATATGCTCACCCGGCCCCGCGGTTTTCCCCCCAGGAGCTGACTGTGGCTCAGCTCTTAAACTCCTTATTGCCAAATTCAGACTTAAATTGAAGAAAGTAGGGAAAACCGCTAGACCATTCAGGTATGACATAAATCAAATCCTTTATGATTATACAGTGGAAGTGAGAAATAGACTTAAGGGACTAGATCTGATAGATACAGTGCCTGATGAACTATGGAATGAGGTTTGTGACATTGTACAGGAGACAGGGATCAAGACCATCCCGATGGAAAAGAAATGCAAAAAAGCAAAATGGCTGTCTGGGGAGGCCTTACAAATAGCTGTGAAAAGAAGAGAAGCAAAAAGCCAAGGAGAAAAGGAAAGATATAAGCATCTGAATGCAGAGTTCCAAAGAAGAGCAAGAAGAGATAAGAAAGCCTTCTTCAGCGATCAATGTAAAGAAATAGAGGAAAACAACAGGATGGGAAAGACTAGAGATCTCTTCAAGAAAATTAGAGATACCAAGGGAACATTACATGCAAAGATGGGCTCGATAAAGGACAGAAATGGTATGGACCTAACAGAAGCAGAAGATATTAAGAAGAGGTGTCAAGAATACACAGAAGAACTGTACAAAAAGGATCTTCATGACGTGGATAATCACGATGGTGTGATCACTCATCTAGAACCAGACATCTTGGAATGTGAAGTCAAGTGGGGCTTAGAAAGCATCACTACGAACAAAGCTAGTGGAGGTGATGGAATTCCAGTAGAGCTATTTCAAATCCTGAAAGATGATGCTGTGAAAGTGCTGCACTCAATATGCCAGCAAATTTGGAAAACTCAGCAGTGGCCACAGGACTGCAAAAGGTCAGTGTTCATTCCAATCCCAAAGAAAGGCAATGCCAAAGAATGCTCAAACTACCACACCGTTGCACTCATCTCACACACTAGTAAAGCAATGCTCAAAATTCTCCAAGCCAGGCTTCAGCAATATGTGAACCATGAACTTCCTGATGTTCAAGCTGGTTTTAGAAAAGGCAGAGGAACCAGAGATCAAATTGCCAACATCCGCTGGATCATGGAAAAGGCAAGGGTTCCGGAAAAACATCTATTTCTGCTTTCTTGATTATGCCAAAGCCTTTGACTGTGTGGATCACAATAAACTATGGAATATTCTGAAAGAGATGGGAATACCAGACCACCTGACCTGCTTCTTGAGAAATCTGTATGCAGGCCAGGAAGCAACAGTTAGAACTGGACATGGAACAACAGACTGATTCCAAATAAGAAAAGGAGTACATCAAGGAAGGGTGGTACCCACCTCCAAAGCTGGATTTCCTGAACCACTTTCTCCTTCCATTTTTTAGCTATTTCGTTTTCTAATCCATTTGTAATTAATAGAGGCTGGCAATCTTGAGAATTTTGAAACTATAATAATAACAATAACAACAGTAATAACCACCACAACAAAAAGCAACCACTACAGTAGTCTAGGCCTTACTCTTCCCCTTTTATCTTTCTTCTTATATGCATTTCTTAAAAAATATGGAAGTATAGTTGCTGTACAATATTATATAAGCTTTAAAGGTTATACTCCATTTATAGTGGGCTTCCCAGATGGCTCAATGATAAAGAATCCACCTGCAATGCAGGAGATATGGGTTTGATCCCTGGGTTGGAAAGATCGCCTGAAGGAGGAAATGGCAACCCACTCCAATATTCTTGCCTGGGAAATACCACTGACAGAGGAGCCTGGCAGTCCATAAGGTGGCAAAAGAGTCAAATGTTACTTAGCAATTAAACAACAACTCCATTTATAGTTATTATTTTTTTAAAAAATAGGCTGTATTCCCCGGTTGTACAACAGGCCCTTGGAGCTTATTTGATACCTAATGGTCCGTACCTCTCACTCTCCTCTCCTGAAATGCCCTTCAACTCTCTCTCCCCGCTGGTAACCACTAGTTGGTTCTCTCTATCTGTGAAGACTTCCACTTTTTATGTGGAACTCATTTTAATTCTCTTAACAGTACTATTACCTCATCTTGTAGATAAGGAAAACAAAGCACAGATAAGTTAGGGAACATGATCAACCGAGGTTATGCAACATTTGCGTCTGAATGAAAACCTCTGTCTGGAGCTCGAAAATCCGTGTTCCTTCCATGATTTTCAGAAAGTGGCTCCCAGAGTTCCAGTCTTAACAGCATACCACCACCGCTTCGCTTATTCATAATTTAAATCGTTGCATGCCTATATTTTCAGCCTCTTTCTGTTCATATCGCTACAGTCTTCAGTACTGGTAAAGGTTACATGAAATTCCACCCAGTGGATCTCCATAATTTACTTTTACTCTTCCTTCCATTAGAAATGCCTTTAGCTTGCCTAAGGTTGTTATCTTCCTATTATAAAAACCAAGGTGAACACCTCAGAATGCACAGGGTATTTTGTATTTTACATTTTTGTCTCCTTAGCATAAATTCCCATGCAGGGTTGATAGGCACAAAGAAGACATGCTTTGTGATTTTCAGATATTGAATATTAAATGCTTTTCAGAGAGGCTTAAAGCGTTTACAAAGCCACTGAACCATTTGGAACTGTCACATTCTAACCAGCAGAAGGTATTACCATATGTTTTTAATATTGTGTCTGTTTCTGGTAAAAAATAAATATCTTGAAGGCAACTCAAATGACAGAGAAAATGCTGAGAACACAGAAAAAATCGCCAACACTCCTCCATGTTAAGCTTCTGGAGCTTCCCAGGTGGTGCGGTGGTACAGAACCCACCTGCCAGCGAAGGAGATGCAAGAGGCATGGGTTCGATCCCTGAGTTGAGAAAACCCTCTGCAGTAGGAGATAGCAACCCATCCCAGTATTCTTGCCTGGGAAATCTCAAGAACAGAGGAGCCTGGCAGGCTACAGTCCGTTGGACTGTGAAAAGTCAGACAGGACTGAGCGACTAAGCACCCTAAGGACAAAGAACCTTGTAAACCTCTTTCATTCATTCATTCAACAAACAGTATTGAATGTACCAGGCACGGACATAGCCCCTAACATAGCAGGGAAGAAAATGTGGGCCCTGTCTGCATGGAACTTACACTCTAGAGACAATCAGTTTCACTGAAACTCGTCTAGGTTACATATCAATAGGCTTATTTTGAACTTGTACCTTATGAACTGCTTTCTTCACTCACCATGTAGGGTAGATGTCTTTTCATGCCCGTAAATATGGATTAACATCATCACTTCTAATGACTACACAGAAGGCCATTACTTGTATGTGCCAGCTTTTCCTCTTTCAACCCTTAACGCCTATCAGTCTGAATATTTTTCATTTTCTCACTCTCAGTTTCAGCTACCACCAAGTTGATCATCTATGTGCATACGTTTTTCACATTTGGTTTGTTATTCCTTATCTCAAATCTCTAGAGGTAAAACTGTTAATTAACAGGGTCTGTACATTTTATATTTTGACACAGTAGATAACTATTATATAAATTACTTTTCTAAAAATTAGATACCAACTCACATTCCCACCAACATTAAACAGAGAACCTGTCTCCCTCTCTGCCAAGACCTTTTCTTCACCCATTTTAATCTTCAGGAACAAAACATGCTTTGCTTTCCATTATGTTTCTCTTATTATTATGAGGTTGAATTTCTTTTCACATTCGTGCTGACCTGTATTTTCCTGTTTGCTGAAACTCCTACCTTGCTTTATCAATTCCTCTACATAATCTTCCATATTGATCTCCGAGCACTCTTCATATCTTCAGGATATAACTGCTTGTCAAGAAATGCAAAATTTCCTATAGTCATTTTCTACATTTTTAATGATTTTTTCAACATAGATGTTTATAATGTTTATACAGTTAAATTTATGATTCTTTTCCTTTATGCTCCCTGAAAGCATTATCAAGTCCTGTTAAGACCTTTCCAACACCATTGTTTAAAAAATATTCACCCATGTTTTCCTCTGGCATATTGATGCATCTCTCTTTGTTGCTTTCTGCACTTAAATCTTTGATCCATCTAGAATGTTCATCTAAAGAGAAATGTATATCATATTTAAAATATTTTTACAACTTACTTGGGAAAAAAATATTTCTAGCCCAGAATCTATTACTTGACCAAAGACTTGACAGCAAAGATTATTTCCAACTAGCTCTATCTGAATGAAATATGCCTGTCCCCAAATGCCTCTGAGTAGTACCCCTCTGTCATGTGACCCAAAGCTGATCAGATGAAGTGAAGCTGAAGGAAACAGGTACATGACTCATCTGGCTTGCCTCAACTCCAGCTGGTTGGGCAAATTCTGTTTTCTCCTGGAGACTCTGAAGTGGGAAACTCCCTGAGGGTGTTCAGACAGTAGCAATCAGGAGAGCCACCACCTGAAGAAGAGTCTGAGAAAGACAGAGTAGTGAAAACTAACAGAGATATTCCAGAACGGAAACAGCGCATCTCTAGGCGGAAAGAATCCACTGAGGAGTCAGCAGGACGACTTTTCTTTAAAGATACCTCTCTCTGAAAATTTAGAACAATGAATGCAAAGAGAGAATTTCCAAGGTTTTCAAAGAAAAGAAAATGGGAATTCCCTGGAGGTCCAGGGGTTAGGACTTGGCACTTTGACTACCGTGGCCCGGGGTTCAATCCTTGGTCGGGGAACTAAGATCCCACAAGCTGCAGTGTAGCCAAGAATAGAATAGAATAGAAGAGAATGGCCAACACTTGAAAAAAAAAATAGTGCAGTAAAAGGTCACTTAGAAAGGAATAAGAATCAGAATGACTTGTATTTTCTGAAATGTGACATTGTGGACCAGAAGACCGTGGAACAAGGCATTCAAAGATCAAGACAGAGATTTCCACTCTAGAATCCCACTCTAAGCCTTTATTAAAGAATGAATATGAGCATCGGAAGACCCACAAAACTCTCAAATGTACGTCCCATGCACCCGCTGTCAGGAAGAAAGTCACAAAGGAGAAACTCTACCCAGAAAAGGAGGAATCCAACCAAGAGGAGAGGAACCCCTGGGATGGAACCGAGGGAGCGCTCAGGATGACATCCTCACCTAGCTAGCTACAGGAAGACGGGAGCAGGAAGTGGATTCTCCCTGATGTCTCTTTTTCTCTCTCCTCTCCTCTCCTCTCCATTCACTAGGGAATCTCACTGTAACATTTTAGAATCCATCCATAGTCTGACCACTTTCCATCTCTCCTGTGAACACCCTGGTCCATCCCATTGCCCGGATCACGGTAGTCTCCTAACTGGTCTTTCAGCATCTGTCCTTGTGTTCTTCTTTACAGAACAGCTAGCATGGTGTGATCCTTTTCAAGTTCAAGTTCCCTGAATCGGGGTCATTTGTTATGAGGTTGATGGACCCAGAGTCTGTCATACAGAGTGACGTAAGTCAGAAAGAGAAAAACAAACATTGTGTATTCACACATATACGTGGAATCCAGAAAAATGGTACAGAGGAACCTATTTGCAGGGCGGGAACAGAGACTCAGATGTAGAGAACGGTTTGTGGCCTGGCGCGGGGAAG
>SJYC01046763.1:0-15648 GCA_006408675.1 Madoqua kirkii | reverse complement strand
GGCGGCACGGGGAAGGGGGGGGCGGCGGGAGGAGGCCCAAGAGGGCGGATCTGTATGATAGCTGATTCATTTCACGGGGCAGCAGAAACTATCACAACATTGTAAAGCAACTACACTCCAATAAAAATAAACAAGTGAAGTTCAAGGTCCCCACTGCCTTGGCCCACAAGGCCCCGCGAGAGCCGCTTCCCAGCATCTCTGTGCTGCCACCTTGGACAGTTCTCCCCTCCGCACTGCTGCAGCTGCCAGCTCCCACTGTCGCCCTAACACACCAGGCATGTTGTCTGTCACAGCCGTTGCCTAACCCTTCCCTCTGCCTGCAGCGTGCTTCCCTAGAACCCACTCATGCCTTCAACCCCTGTGTTGATAATTTCATTATGCCCCTCTTCCTGCACTCACAATCCATCTCAGCAAGCTTGATTTTTTTTTCCAATACAATGTACCAGTGTTTGAAATAATATATATATTTTTTATTATTTGTTGTCATGGAGTCAATAAGTTACATTCAACTCTTTTCTGACACTATGGATTGTAGTCTGCCAGGCTCCTCTGTCCATGGAATTTCTCAGGCAAGAATACTGGAGTGGGTGGCCATTTCCTTCTATAGGGGATCTTCCCAACCCAAGGATTGAACCCAAATCTCCTGTATTGGCAGGTGGATTCTTTACCACTGACCCACCAGGGAAGTCCATTTTTTATTATACTTATTGCTTATTTCTGTCTCCTCTAACTCCAATGGAAACTCCAGGAAAATAAGAAATCTATCTTTTGTGCACATCCAATGCCTAGAAGATGGCCTGATACCTAGGAGGCATCCACAAAAATTTTATGAATGAGTGAATTAGTGAATAAGCAGAGGGGAGGCCTCTAAAAGGGAATCTCAAAAAGAACAAACTGATCAAACACATGATGAAGTTGAAAATACAGAGAATAGATTTATACTCTTGCCCAGGAGTCCCAGGAGTCCAGGTCTGAGATAGGAAGTTAGAAAACTATGCCTTAAGCCCATAGGACAGTTATTAACCCCAACGGCACCAAAGCTGTACAGGAAAAAAAATGTTTCTGAAATAATCCATGTCTCAACTGTGAATACTATTTATGCCATCATAACACTGTAAACCCACTCCAATATTCATGCCTGGAAAATTCCATAGACAGAGGAGCCTGGTGTACCACTCTAATTGCAGAAAGCAAAAGGAACTAAAGACCCTCTTCATGAGGGAGAAACAGGAGAGTGAAAGAGCTGGCTTAAAACTAAATGTTACAAAAAAAAAAAAGTACGGTCATGGCATCCGGCCCCACTACTTCATGGCAAATAGAAGGGGAAAAGGTGGAAGCAGTGACAGATTTCCTCTTCTTGGGCTCCAAAATTACTGAGGATGGTGACTGCAGCCATGAAATCAGAAGACAACTGCTTCTCGGCAGGAAAGCTATGGCAAACCTAGATAGCGTGCTGAAAAGCAGAGACATTACTCTGCTACAAAGGTCCATATAGTCCAGGCTATGGTCTTCCCAGTGGTCACGTATGGTTGAGAGAGCTGGCCCATAAAGAAAGCAGAGCACCAAATAATTGATACCTTGGGCATTGTGGTGCTGAAGAAGACTCCTGAGAGTCCCTTGGACAGAAAGAAGATTCAACCAGTCAATCTGAAGGGAAACCAACCCTGAATACTGATTGGAAGGACTAATGCTGAGGCTGAAATTCTAGTCTTTTGGTCACCTGGTGCAAACAGCCAACTCATTGGAGAAGTCCATGATGCTGGGAAAGACTGAGGGCAGAAGGAGAAGAGGGCGTCAGAGGGATGAGATGGCTGGTTGGCATCACCGAAGCCACAGACATGAACTTGGCAGAGATTTCCCGTTTGAGGAATTACTTCAACCCCACAGACAAGAGGGTCAACTCCGATGGCCATGAACACTCTTGAATGAAAATAATAGACTGGTTACAAGGAACACAAGAGAAAACGTTGACTTTTATACTTGGGACGTTTTTATTGTCGTTTATTTCTCTCACCTCACTTTTTGTATTTTTATGTGAAGATAAATCTCTCAGGGAATTATGTGAAAATTTTCTCTTCTGTCATCCAATTTATGATTTCAGGTGAAGTCCAGCTCTAAACAAATCCAGTATTACTATTAGCCAGTGTTTTGAAACTTGGAGGTAAGATATGAAGTATTTCAATTCAAAGAAGGGGCAATGGGGGCAGGGGAGACAAATTCAAATCCATCAGCAAGGAACCAAAGAATGCCTTCAACCTCCCAAAAATGATCATCAGAGACTGAGATTTGTGATAAGAATTGGACATATGATCAAAACCTCATTATTAGATTTAAGAGAAAACCTGTACACACAGTCATTAATGGAGAGAAGGCAGCTGCAATCATATGGGTGCATGCGTGCTCTGGTGCTTTAGCCATGTCCAACTTTCCGTGACTCTGGATTGCAGCCCACCAGGCTCCTCTGTCCATGGGATACTCCAGGCAAGAACACTGGAGTGGGTTGCATGCCCTCCTCCAGGGGATCTTTCCTACCCAGGGATTGAACCCAGGTCTTTTATGTCTCCTGCATTGGAAGGCACGTTCTTTACCACTAGCACCGCCTGGAAAGCCCTTTTAATTATACGTGGCTGGCATTTTCTGCCTTCCAATTCTTCCTACTATGGATTCATAACTCAACTTGGACTACAACTGTCCAGAGACCTAAACCATCGGGGATCCTATGGCCTGTCACCAGCCAGATGCCAATGCTCCTAGATGCCCAGGTCCTGTTGTCTGGCTCTCGGAGGAGACATACTTCCAGTAAGCTCTGTATTTTCCTTTACTTTTTAACACTGTCCCCACTGATTGCAGAGAAATCAATGGAACCCTGAACTGTTGCTAAGATTGACTTGATCAAAATAGCGCTTTGCGCCGTATTGACAGCTCATTATTGAACAGGAAATTGCCCATTCCATCAGCCTCTCTGTAGCCATTAACTCAGTTTGATTGGATTAACTAGTTCTCTACAGAAGCTTCTAGAGAAGCGTCAAGTCTGGGGTCTCTGTTGTCTCATGGAGGAAAAACTACACACATCTCCCCTTTTAGGCTTCTGCTCCCCAGAAATTAAAATGTGGGCTCGGCACTGGCCTGTGGAGAGGTCTGGGCACGCGAGTCGTCTTGCGTTCTGCTTCTAGGGCTTACTTTACAACCACACTTTCTTCATTTATGACAACGGTCACAGTGAGCTCTTATATATTCGAGCCTGGTTTCAGTTAGACATCCAACCAAGCGGGCCCTCCTCCTCCATCTCAGCATTTGTGCTTTCCCTCCATGTGAGAGCATCTGGCTCTGAGAAGGGTGCTCTGTTTCAGGGGACTAGGGTCTTTCTTTCTGAGCAGAACGCTGTCAGCTCCCTGTACACCAGCCCGGAGGGCTGTTGATGGGATGCCTACAGCCATGCCCGCCACATTAAAGAAGGGTCCTCTTAGTGTATAATTAACTTAATCTGCTTGGCTGTGGCAATGCTCACTTTTAATTCCATGCACTTTCAGTTTTTTCATTGAATATTCAGACGTGATATGAGAGGCGGCTTGACTACGGGTTCCCTGGGTAAGACTGAGATGGGTTTTGCAGGCGCAGTTCCCTCGGCTGCTGCTAGGGTCCCCCCCTGCCAGTGGGCAGCTCAGAGGATGCTGACTTTACTAAGAGCATCAGCTCAGAACACACTACATCCCAGTGTTACTGCAGCATAAAGGTCAAACCATGTCGCATGCTCGTTTCTCCCTCGCCAAATGGCACCTCTGCACAGGAGCATTTTGGAGGAGGAAGAGAACTTATAGAATGCTCTTATTCCTGGAGCTGGTTATCAGGTTTTGAGTAACCGATGTAACCAATATCAGTTGAATTTTTTGATGACTAGAAGTCACTTGCACACAGCAGGAAGTGTCAAATGCATCACACGGCATGACACTTTTCACACAGCCTCCCCATTAGTATATTGATTTCTTGAACAAAAATTTATAAGCTCCTACTATGTGCTGAGCAGTGATTTGGGTGCCATGTGAGCAGGGCAGACCAGTAGATGCTGTTCATGGAGCTTCTGTTCTGGTGGGAAAGGAACAGGAGGGGCAAATCAACACCAAACTAAGTAACTTATTCAGACCGTGGACAGAATAGTGCGATAAGCACATTCATGGGACAGACGGCAAAGTGAAAGTGTTAGCCACTCAGCCATGCCTGATGCTGGCAACCCCATGGACCATGGCCCACCAGGTTCCTCTGTCTACAGAATTCTCCAGGCAAGAAAACGAGAGTGGGTAGCCATTCCCGTCTCCAGGGGATCTTTCTGACCCAGGGATCGAACTTGGGTCTCCCACATTGCAGGTAGGTTCTTCACCATCTGAGCCAACAGGGAAGAGATGGTAAAGAAAGGCTTGTTTTGAACTGACGTTTAGGGTAAGAGCAACATGAGGGGCTTGGTTTAGGACCATCCTTTAAGGAAGTTACCTTATACCAACTTTCTTAGTTTCATTGGTAATCACCTTCCTTTATATATAACATAAGGAGTGATGGGCCATTCTAATCTCCTCTTCCCAGCTTAAAAATAAGAATGCTGATAGGAAAAAGCAGAGATTTACAACTGGCCAGGGTAGTTGTTGAGAACCTAATAGGTAAAGTCTTCAGAACAGCCATACTCCCATTTCTGGTGAATTGCTCAGTCATATCACTATCAATCCTGTTTCCTGTCATACTCCTCATTCCAGCCATAGCCCCTCTGGAGAGGCTGCCCTAGGGGGACTCATCACAGCCCGTGTGAACTGCAGGTGGCCTAGGAGATGCCCTGGTGTGACCAGTTCTGTCCCGAAGGGAAGACACAGGGCACCCAGAAACCACAGAGGAAAGGCAGGGCAGGCAGAGTGGCCACAATCAGACAGGAAGTAAAGTGCGAGCTGAAACCATGGCTAGAAGGGGCAGGACGAGGGGCTGTATGTCCTACAGAGCCAGACTCAGACGCTGGTGTAAGAAGAGCAGAAAGACAGGCAAGAGTGGTGTCACAGACGCGGCAGGCGCACCGGAATGAACAGTCATCAGCCAGGCTGGGAAGGGACCAAGGCCAGCCTCAGGGCCAGTGCTGAGTCGCGGCGGTCGTGTCCAGCTCTCTGTGATCTTACGGGCTGTAGCCCTCCAGGCTCCTCTGACCACAGGATTCTCCAGGCAAGAATACTGGAGTGGGTAGCCATGCCCTCCTCCAGGGCATCTTCCTGACCCAGGTCTCCTGCATCGCAGGCAGATTCTTTTCCATCTGAGGCACCAGGGAAGACTGCCACTTAGGTACAGAACCAGCAGCAACTCTGTCTCTACAAGCTGAGCTGTGCTACCATTTCTAATCATCTCAAGAGGTCCATCCAGCATATGCCTCCACCTTGCCAACCAGACTCTCTTCCTAAGTCCTCATGAGGTAGAGCAACATGGTTAAAATGCCCGTTTGTCCATTCTTACCGACCTGCCTACCTACCTTCCTCTTTCCCTCCCCCACCCCCAGATATCCTCACAATAAATCCTAGTCACTAACAGTCTCAGAGGGAGCCTCTGCCCCGAGGGGAGGACAGTCTGGTGAAACTGAACAAAACTACACATATACTCACCCTCTGACCCAGCAATGCCACTTACGAAAAGCTATCCTGAAGATACACCTCCACTCATACACAAACACAAACTCACAAGCTTATTCATGGCAGCATTATTTGAAATTGCACAATACTGCCAACAGTTAAATGCCCAAATGCAGGAAAGTGGTCAAAATAACAACAGCATGTTATACATGTTGAAGCAGTAGGCTGTGCTAAACAAGAATAAATAAATCTTTATGAGTCGATGCGGAGTAATTTCCAGAAATCAAACGTTATCATTTAACAACAAAAACAGACAATGGGACTAAGAGGAAAGCTGTTACAAAGAGGTATGGATTTATAGGTAACCACTCGGTGGACGTGAAATATGAAAAGAGAAAAAAAGGGTGAGTCTCTGACTTTTGTTATCAGGAATCTAAGACGAACCACAGAGCACTGCTGGACGTCGTGCGACCGGTCTATAGAACACACGGCGTCTAAATTCCGATTTCTACTTGTGAAAACTTGGAAAACACCACACTGGACACATCGAAATGGCGCTATATCCACAACCAGCCCCGTTCAGCAAAGCAGAGGTGGGAGACAGTGAACTCTGGGGACAAAATAGTCAACATTTAAATAAGTGTGTATTAGTCGCTCAGTCGGGTCCGACTCTCTGTGAACCCGTGGACTGTAGCCCACCAGGCCCAAGGCTCCTCTGTCCGTGGGATTCTCCAGGCAAGAAGACTGAAGCCAGTTGCCATCCCCTTCTCCCGTCTCCTGATCCAGGCACAGAACCCGGGTCTCCCGCACTACAGGCATTTTCTTGACCATCTGAGCCACCAGCGAAGTCCTAGTTAAACAAGAACTGTGGGATAATGGCAGGAAAAATCAGAACTGTGATGGATGTGGTATTGTTCACCTATACCACTTAGTACTGCTTTGATTCTGAGCTTTTTTTTGTACAGGGTTCAGGGTCGGGGTAAGGGAGGTTTCAGAGATCCCCCTTGAGAAGCTCAGATGATGCGAATGGAGAGCGCTGTTTTGCATGGTCACCAGCAGAGGGCAGCAGTGCCCGCCTGGTCTCGCAAAGGCCAGGAAGCAGAGGAGCTCGGCTCCTGGGGCCCCCAAGCCCACCTGGCGATCAGGAATCACGGCTGGGTGGGGAAGGTGGCATGCAGCTGGCAAAGGAGAGGTGGAGGTACTTGAAGTTAAAACGCAGCAAATCTGGGAGTCTTCTGAATTTTCCAGGAACACAAATCATAGGAAAACCCACTCTTTAGAAGCTGAATGTGCTGTGCTGTGCTTAGTTAGACGCCTTGCTACCTGATGGGCTATACCCACCAGGCTGCTCTGTCCATGGAATTCTCCAGGCAAGAATACTGGAGTTGGTTGCCATTTTCTGTTCCAGAGGATCTTCCCCACCCTGGGACAGAACCCGCGTCTCTTACATCTCCTGCATTGGCAGGTGGGTTCTTTACCACAAGCCCCTGAAAGCTAAATATGACCTTCAAAACACAGTCTCTGATTTTAGTTACAAGTGAAGCAAAAGATCTATTTAAATTCATATTCCCAATTACAGATGTGGATGAATGGAAAGCATAAAGGTAATTTATTATTTCCTTCATTTAGTCAACCACATGATGAGTCACCCTTCCTATGCACTCAACTCAATATCACATGTCAGGAGGGGAAAAGAAAATGGAGACCCAGCCACAGAGACAACCTAAATATCTTATTACAAAAAGTCCAAGTCAACAAATCTTCAAAAGTGAGTTACAATAATGCTGATTATGTACTGAAAAAAATAACTTTTAATCAAAAAATGAATAATTAGCATCGAAATGGAAGTCAGTATTCTTGGTTAACTCAGACCGCAGAAAATAGATATTTGAGCCATATGGCTGCTTCTGAAACTCTGTAATTTGTTCATTTCTGATTTTCTTGGTAAACTATATTGTTCAAGCTTACAGGGAAACATTTATCTTGGTTTATATTTTAAATTAGCCTAATAACAATAATAGTAATGGCACAAAATTCTTACAAAGCATTTACATGAGCTTGGTACGTCTTAAAGTACCCAAGAAATGCTAAGTCATTTAACCCATACAACAAGCCAGTGAAATAGATACTCTTATGACTCCCTATACCCACTCCAGTGTTCTTGCTGGAGAATCCCAGGGACGGGGGAGCCTGGTGGGCTGCCGTCTGTGGGGTCGCACGGAGTCGGACACGACTGAAGCGACTTAGCAGCAGCAGCAGCATGACTCCCTATGTCAGAGGCTCAGAGATGTTAAGTAGTCTGACCAAGGCCACACAGCCCGTCTGTGACAGAGTGGGATTTGAACCCGAGACTCCACGCCCCTAGCTATGATATCACCCTTACTATTGTCCAGCACTGACCACAGCATACTCCTCCAGGAGGACTGATCTTCTGTACAGAATTAATTCTCTCTCACTCCCTGGGACTGTCACCTTCGATTATTCTAGAGTGACTGACCACCCATCCTTACCTCTTCCCCTTCCCATGAAGGGCCGCATTATGTGAACCGGAAAGTTTAACAGGAGATAGAATTCTTGATTCTGTAGTTTGGCTTTATCCTAAAAGAACATCACACCTCATACTGACCTTTTTCTTATATTCTGCGTTGATAATTTACGTAACTGTTTTTGTGACTTTTTCACAGAAGCTGAATTTAAGTATAGCTTACAAAGCAACCACACAAGTTACCTAGACTCAAAACATCTGTGCCCCTCCATCTCCTCTTTCTCCCCAAGGTAATTTTGCCAGGTCATGTAGCGGCTTCCTCCCAAATATTCCCCAAAACGTCTTTTCCATTTCAGTAGCAGCTCCTAATGCTCGTTACCCCAGCTTTATAACAGCCTCTCAACTGGTCTCCAGACCCCGATTCATCCCACAATCTTCTGCCAGATGAAGCTCCGGAAGCTACATATAGATCAGATCATATTTCTTGCTCCAGAACATTGTGTGGCTTCACTTGTCTACAAAATTTAGTCTTTTCACCTAAGACTAGTTTCTACTGCTTTCTGGTTCATAAAGTTACTTCGCCCATAGGTAAATTCATGAAGACAGAAAGTAGAATAGAGGTCACCAGAGACAGGGAGAGTGGGGAGTCAGTGTTTAATGGTTACAAACTTTCTCTCTGGGGAGAATGAAAACAATTTGGAAATAGCAGTAAAGGTAATCCAACACTGTGAATGTAATTCATACCACTGAACAATACAGGTAAAATGATTACAATGTCAAATTGTATGATATATATATTGTAGCACAATAAAACATTAAAAACATTCATTCTAGCACAACTAGACCAATGTGCTTCTTTCCTCTCTGAACTCCATTCCCCAATTAATCTTTAGCTTTATACAAGGCAGAAAAAAATGGATTCTCCGCATTGTCAACGATTTCTCGAGCCTTGCGAAGCTTCCTGTGTCCTCCTCCTGATCGGGGAAGTATCAGAATAAACATTTCAGACCATCTCTAGCGGCTTTTATTGCCTTTTTGTCACAAGTTTATAGGAACAGTCTGTTTTTTTCCTTCTCAGTGAGCACAGGCCTTCTAGTACAAGCCCACAGAAACAGCAACACAGGTTTACGTCACGGATGATGCTTTCTAATCAGATAGATGGCCTCTCAGAAAATATTTTCTCCAAGAAGGTCCCGAGTGCTCGAGACCATCACTCCATGTACTGTGGTCTTATCTGTTTCTTTTCAGAGGCATGGACAGGGGAGCCTGGTGAGTTACAGCCCATGGGGTTCAAGAGAGTCAGACACAACTGAGCAACTTAACACACAGTGTGCACGCGACCTGTTTAAAAGGCTATGCTGGCGAGCCGCAGCTTTCTTGTCACTGCAGGAATGTCTAAACGTGCAAAAGGCACGTGTTCAGAGGACGGCGCCTAGGCAAGCTTGACTCCGAGAATTCTGTGCTCAAAACAGGAAGGTCCTACTGTGGAGCAAGGGAGCTATAGTCAAAACCTTGTAATCTCCTAATATCAAAAAGAATCTGAATAGATACATATGTGACTGAATTACTTTGCAGTATGCCAAAAACTAACACAACAGTGAAAATCAACTATACTTTCATTTTTAAAAATCAATAATAAAAATCAAAAAATTCTACCCTCAGAGAGGATGAGGAAGGATTCTTGGAACGTGGCACCAAGAAATCGTGCTTTGTCTCCACGCTCAACTCCTCTCACCTGCAGCTCACGGGGTCCTTCTGCAGAAGCCGTGGGGTGCAGGTGAGGCCATCAGCTCTGTGGGGTGGAGGAAACTTCTAGAAGCTCCCCCATGGGCTGGGCAAGCACCTGGAGCCCAGACTTGGGAAGACCACGGATGATGACAAGATACTGGCAGATGCTGGGAAGAGTCTAACAGTCACCTGAGACTCCTCTGATGAAGGGCGACAGGGAGGGAGCTCCTGGCACTGGGCAAGGTGTCAGCCCTGACTGATACTGGCCCCCCACACCCTCAAGCTGCAGCCCTCCCCCAGCAAATGCACACAGAGACACGCAGAGGAATGGTCTGAAACTGCACCTGCCGCTCTGCCACAGCGCAGTAGCATCTAGGAGAGAAGGACCGCAAACCAGAAGTCCAGTATCATCAAGATCTACTAAGTGTCAGGAAGATACTTGAAAGGAGCCAAATTGCCAGGAACTATCAGACCCAAATACCCCTCCCCAAGGGAACAATTAAAATTCAAAACCAATCACAGGTGAACTGGAGAAAGCTTTCATGATGGGAGAAGGTGAACAGGAGCAGGTCAAACCACTCAAAGGGCTGTTCTGTAAACACGGAGCTGATAGTTGTTAAAGCAGTATGACAGACACAGCATTTATGCACCAAATCAAAAAGCTAAAAGCACAAAGCAAGAAAGATAAGAAATTCATGAACTATTTGACAAGATTACTCTTACAATCAGAGGCTTCTTGATATCTCCTTTAGATAGCATATCCAGCAAGGAAAAGAAAAAAATAAAAGCAAAAACATAGAGGAATTAAATGTACAATCAATAAGTGTGATATCACTGGTACTTATAGAGTCTTATATCCACTAAATAAAGAATGTACCTTATTTTCAAAGGTACAAGAATACCTATTAAAACTCATAAATAAATGATATATAGCCACAATTAAAATTTTAAAACATTCAAAAGCATACGGATTTCACAGCTTTTCTATTCTCACTAAATAAAACTGGTTATAACTAACTCATAGACACAGAAAACAAACTTCTGATAAAAGGGAAAGGTGTGGCAGAGAGAGGGATCGATTATGAGGTTGGGATTAACATTTCCACAGTAATACAGATGTAATGATAAGCAGCAAGGACCTACTGTATACCATAGGGAACTCTACTCAGCAGTCTGTAACCATGTGTATGGGAAGAATCTGAAGAAGAATAGACATATGGAAATCTATAACTGAAACAGATGGCTGTATACCCAAACAAACACGGCTCTGTAAACCAACTATATTCCAGTATATGATCATTTGATTTTAAAAAGGAAAAGAAAAGAAACGGCAATGGTATTCCCCTCGGGCCTGGGTGACCTGCGGTGCCATCATATACCTGGGTCCTGAGCATTCTTGGGGCCCACGGCCGCACTGGGGTGGAGCTGAGGGAGCTGGGGAGGACGTGCCAGCAAAGGTGCCTCCATGAACTTGGAGCGCCCGGCCCCCAGTGCCCGGGACCCCAGATCCAGATGGGCCCCCCTTAGAGCTCAGCCAAGCCTAGGGCACCCCCACCGTGGTGGCCCCTCTGGGCTGAGAGCTCTGACAATGCACCTGGTCTCTGAGCTTCCTGATGGGGATTCCCACCAGCAGCCAGCTTCCAGGGAGTCGGCCCACCTGAGCAGCACAGCACTCGGGATGCAGCGTGGGGAGGGCTTGGGATTTCTCTGGAGGTGCAGGATAAGGGGGAAGAAGTCACGAGACCAGAGCCAGGTCAGTCCATTCTAATCTACAGCCCAGGAACAGGACTTCCGCCAGAGTACCTGCTGCCCCGGGAACCTGAGCGAAACATGGAGAAGTGCTGCCGCCTTGTGGACATTTCTTTAACAACAGCTTGAAAACGGTGCGTAGGAGCCCTTGAAATTCACAAGGCCTGCCGAAATGTAAAGGGCACTTGCCATCAAGCAGTGTCCTGGGGTGGATGAGCAGAAAAAAAAAAAGAAAAGGAAAACAATTCAAAACAGGGTGGACCTTCAAGAAATCAACCTCAAGACGTCACCTCATGTAACAAACACTGGTTTCTTTTTTCTTGAAAGCACATGAAAAGATGCTCCACATCGCTAATTATTAGAGAACTGCAAATCAGAACTACAAGGGAGAATCACCTTGCACCAATCTGAATGGCCGTCCTTAAAAAGACTGCAAACAATAACGGGGGACAGGGCATGGGCACAAGGGAACCCTCCTATGCTGTTACTGAAAATATAAGTTGGTAGCAGTCACAGTGCAGAACAGCACAGAGGTTTTTAAAAAACCAGAAGCTAACACAGGATCGGCATTCTCACTCCAGGGCTTCCACCCGGAGAGAAATCATCATTCGAAATGACACACGCTCCCCAGTGCTCGCTGTAGCACTGTTTACATTGACTGAGACAGTGAAGCAAGCAAAATGCCCATTGTCAGTTGTATGGAAAAAGAAGATGTGGCGCGCGCGCGCGCGCGCGCACACACACACACACACACACACACACAGTGAAAGGCTTTCCTGGTGGCTCAGCGGTAAAGAATCTGCCTGCAATGCAGGAGACACAGGAGACGCGGATTCAATCCCTGGGTTAGGAAGATATCCTGGAGAAAGGCATGAAAACCCACTTCAGTATTCTTGCCTGGAGAATTCAATGGACAGAGGAACCTGGCAGACTACAGTAGTCCATGGGGTCACAAAGAGTCAGACACGACTAAAACGGCTGAACACACACAAACGTACAGTGGAATGTACCTCAGCCATAAAAACAAAAGAAAGAATGCTTTTCCCTGCAACTGGATGTGCCAGGAGGTGATCATACTAAGTGAAGGAATCAGAGAGCATAAATAGCTCATGATATCCCTTATACTTAGAATCTAAAAATCAACACAAATGAACTCATTTACAAAACGGAAACAGACTAACAGATGAAGAAAACAAACTTCTAGTTATCAAAGGGGAAAACTGGCTGGGCTGAAGGGATAAATTAGGAGGATGGGATTAACATATACATAGGTGTATAAGTATGTATGTATGTATGTGTGTGTGTGTATGTATGTGTGTGTGTGTGTATATATATATATACATATATACATATATATATATATATATATATATATATATATGGGGCTTCCCTCATAGCTCAGTTGGTAAATCATCTGCCTGCAATGCAGGAGACCTGGGTTCGGTTCCTTGGTCGGGAAGATCCCCTGGAGAAGGAAATGGCAACCCACTCCAGTATTCTTGCCTGGAGAATCTCATGGACAGAGGAGCCTGACAGGCTACAGTCCACGGGGTCGCAAGAGTTGGACACGACTAAACCACCACCACCATATATATATATATAAACACACACACACACACACATATATATATATATACACATATATATATCCCGCTAGAAAAGACCCTGATGCTGGGAAAGATTGAAGGCGGGAAGAGAAGGGGACGACAGAAGATGAGATGGTTGGATGGCATCACTGACTCGATGGACATGAGTTTGAGTAGGCTCCAGGAGTTGGTGATGGACAGGGAAGCCTGGCGTGCTGCAGCCCATGGGGTCGCAAAGTCGGGCTTGACTAAACTGAGCTGATCTGATGCCCCAGGAACCTGAGTGAAACATGAAGAAGTGCTGCCGCCTTGTGGACATTTCTTACAACAACAACTTGAAAACCGGTGCTTAGGGCCCTTGAAATTCATAAGGCCTGCGGAACTGTAAAGGACATTGGCCCTCAAGCAGTGTCCTGGGGTGGATGAGCAGGAAAAAAAGAAAAGCAATTCAAAACAGAGTGGGCCTTCGAGAAGTCAATCTCAAGATGTCACTTCAAGTAACAAACACTGCTTTCTTCTCTCTTTTTGTTGAAAGCACGTGAAAAGATGCTCCATATGGCCTGATGCGCCATATGGCTAATTATTAGAGAATCAGAATATATATATATATACATACACACACACACACACCACAAATAACCAACAAGGACTTACTGTATAGCACAGGGAAGTCTACTCAATGTCTTGTAATAACAACACATTGAGTATATGGTAGAGTGCAAAGAAAAGATAAATATATATATTCATATATGTGTGTAACTGACTCACTTTACATCTGAAACTAACAAAACATTCTGAACCATGTATATTTCAATAAAAAATTTGAAAAAAATATGTTAGCTAGATAAAACAACCAGAAAGCTCATCTGTGCGGAAACTAAAAAGCAGCTGGTGATAATCTGTAGATTAAAAATGAAACCCAGAAGAGAAATTAGCAGCTATCCAGAAAGCAACAGAAAGCAGTGTATTGCAAACACCACCTATAAGATAGAGGGAGACTCATACTCAGAGCTCTTGATCTTGAATATACTTTCGGTTAAAGAAGAAGACCAACAGGGTCTAAGATTTCACTTTTATAATTTCCTAAAGAGAACAACAAATGAAACCCAAAGAAACTAGCAAGAAGGATAAGATAAAGATAAACCCCCACTCCAGTGTTCTTGCCTGGGGAATCCCAGGGGCGGGGGAGCCTGGTGGGCTGCCGTCTATGGGGTCGCACAGAGTCAGACACGACGGAAGCGACTTAGCAGCAGCAGCCAAAGCAAAAAGGTAACATAAGAAGACAGCAGAGGATAGATAAATCCAAATGTTGCTTCTGGGTGATGAACAGATTCAAAGGGTTAGATCTGATAGACAGAGTGCCTGAAGAAATATCGATGGAGATCCGTGACACCGTCGAGACGGCAGTGACCAGAACCATCCCCAAGAAAAAGAAATGCAAGAAGGCAAAGTGCTCACCTTAGGAGGCTTTACAAAGAGCCAAGGAAAAGAAGTGATAGGCAAGGAGAAAGGGAAAGATGTATTCCGTTGAATAAAGAGTTCCACAGAATAGTGAGAAGAGATAAGAAGGCCTTCTTCAATGAACAATCCAAAGAAATAGACAGAAACAATAGAATGGGAAAGACTAGAGATCTCTTCAAGAAAACTGGAGCTATCAAGGAAACAGTTTATGCAAGGATGGGAATGATAAAGGACAGAATGCATAAGGACCCAACAGAAGCAGAAGAGATTAAGAAGAGGGGGCAAGAATACACACACACCTACAAAAAAGGTCCTATGACCTGGATAACCACGATGGTGTGATCACTCACCTAGAGCCAGACATCCTGGAGTGTGAAGGCAAGTGGGCCTTAGGAAGCACTACTACAGACAAAGCTAATGAAGGTGATGAAATTCCAGCTAAGCTATTTCACATACTAAAAGATGATGCTGTTAAAGTGCTGCACTCAATATGTCAGCAAATTTGGAAAACTCAGCAGTGGTCACAGGACTGGAAAAGGTCGGTTTTCATTCCAATCCCAAAGAGGGGAAATGCCAGAGAATGTTCCAGCTACCTTACAACTGTGCTCATTTCACATGCTTGCAAGGTAATGCTCAAAGTCCCTCAAGCTACACTGCTGCAGTATGTGAACTGAGAACTTTCAAATGTACAAGCTGAGTTTAGAAAAGGCAGAGGAACTAGACATAGCCAGAGAATGTTCCAGCTACCTTACAACTGTGCTCATTTCACATGCTTGCAAGGTAATGCTCAAAGTCCCTTAAGCTACACTGCTGCAGTATGTGAACTGAGAACTTTCAAATGTACAAGCTGAGTTTAGAAAAGGCAGAGGAACTAGACATCAAATTGCCAATGTCTGCTGGATCATGAGGAAAGCAAGGGGATTCCAGAAAAAACACCTACTTCTGCTTCACTGACTATGCTAAAGCCTTTGACTGTGGATAATAACAAACAATATGCCAGCAAATCTGGAAAACTCAGCAGTGGCCACAGGACTGAAAAAGGTCAGTT
>SJYC01046762.1:0-19608 GCA_006408675.1 Madoqua kirkii | reverse complement strand
GCACAACTGGGTACTGTTTTTGCTTTGGCTCCATCCCTTCATTCTTTCTGGAGTTATTTCTCCACTGATCTCCAGTAGCATATTGGGTACCTAATGACCTAGGGAGTTCCTCTTTTGGTATCCTATCATTTTGCCTTTTCATACTGACTTAGCCACTGAAAAACAACAACAGTGAAATAGATAAACCCCTTAAGATCCTGCTAATGTAAGAGAGTGAAAGAGAGAAAAAAGAGTGTGAGCAATACAGGCAAGATTAGAAAGGAGAAACAACCAGAGACAGAAGTGATTAAAGTAATTTAGGAGAAGAGAATCATCAACTGTAGCACAATAGTTTTCCAAATTTGAAAGGATGAATTTCTAGCAATATGATAAAATGTGAAAATAGATCCAGGACAAAAAGTTTATAATTCTGAATTATCCAAGAAAAGCTGCAGATATTGAGAAAAGTGTTTCATTAATGTCTTTTAAAACTATCAATGTTTGGGGGACATTAGAGATATTTAAAGATATTTGAACTATTAAATAATAGTTGTGGATTAGCACTAATTTTCATTGCTGTTGAAAGTTAGGTATGACAAAGCCCTTAGTATTAAAACTTGTATACTGAAATATTTAGAATGAAATGTCATAATGTCACACACACATAAACAAATATAGCAATATCACTCTAAACTACAGTAATGAGAACAATATCGTATTGGTATAAAGAGAGACAAAAGTTGGTCAGTGGAACAGCCTAGATAACCCACCAATAAACTCACATCCATATAGACAATGGTGTGCTGCTGAATTTTGACAGCAGCACAGAGGCAGTGCAACCAATGGTGACTTTTCAACAAATGATGCTGGAAAAATGGGATATCCATATGCAAAAAAGTGACATTGAATCCCTCTCTCTCAACAAGTTAAGACCCAACACTATAAAATTTCCGGAAGAGGGACCTTCCTGGTGGCCCAGTGGTTAAGACTCTGCTTCCATTGCAAGGGGTGAGGGCTTTAGCTCTGGCGGGGGAACTAAGATTCAGCAGGCAGCAAAGTGTTGTCGAAAACATAAACAAACAAACTGATAAAATATGAAATCTAAACACACACACAAAATAAAACTTCTGAAAGAAAACATCACAGGAAATCTTGTTGACCTTACATTTGTTGCTGCTTAGTCACTCAGTTGTGTCCAGCTCCTTGCAACTCCATGGACTGTAGCCTGCAAGGCTCCTCTGTCCATGGGATTTCCCAGGCAAGAATACTGGAATGGGTTGCCATTGCCTACTCTAGGGTTCTTCTATCTGTAGGATACATCCTACATTTCTTTTCTTATAAGGAAAACAGTGATTGTTTTAGGATCTAGCACTAACCTCATTTTAGTTTATGTCTTTTTTTTTTTAAGATTTTTTGGATGTGGACCATTTTAAAGTCTTTACTGAATTTGTTACAATATTGCTTCTGTTTTATGTTTTGATTTTTTTGGCCCCAATGCATGTGGAGATCGTAGTTCCTGGACCAGGGATTGAACCTGCAAACCCTGCATTGGAAGGTGAAATCTTAACCATTAGACCACCAGGGAAGTCCCTACATCTTTAAAGGCCTGTCACCAAATACAGTCACATTCTGAAGTACTAGGGGGTTAGGAATTCAATATTTCAATTTGCAGGGACATCGTTCAACCCATAACACAATGGAAGCACACAGGGAGAACATCCTTGGACCAGGGGAGAAACACAGTGACAACCCAAGTCAACGGGCCTCGTGAATTAGCCAGGTACGTTCTATGACTGGACCAGCAGTCACCGAGCCTCCTAACTTGTGAACTCTGCTTCATCTTTGCTTTGCTTTTTTGCATTGTAGCCAAGTCAGGGAGTGGCGAACACGTCTGATGTGGCTGACGCTCATGTGCTGTGAATCAGAGGGAGGTAGGGACGGGGGAGGTAAGCCTGGGTTGCATTACTAACCAACTTCAATCTTTATGCCCTAAGGAGTCACAGAAACCATTTGCCAGTTGGTTCTAAGCCCCATTCACTTATATAACCAGGTAACCACAGCACATTTGGGTTAGCACTTTGTGGAATCCTCAGACACTGTGTCCTTAGGAAAAGTTACTTCCCAGAACTTCCGATTCCCTGTCTATAAAATGGGTAATAATAATAATACTGCTCCAGTATTAATAATAATAATAGTTCCTAGTATAACTAATAATACTACACACTACACAGTAATATATTGCCCAACCTGGATGAGAGGGGAGTTTGGGGGAGAACAGATAATGTATGTGTGTGGCTGAGTCCCTTTGCTGTCCACCTGAAACTATCATGACACTGTTAATCGGCTCTATTCTGAAACAAAATAAAAGCTTTAAAATATAATAATAATACTGCCCAATCCATAGTGATATCACAGGAAATGTGCTCAGAACAGGGTCTAATCCATACCAAGTACCTAAGAAATGCCAGTTATTATCTGGCAGCCAAGAAATTTTAAAGCCCTACCTTAAAAATTTATAATCACCTGATGACTCAAAGGAGCTCTTTTATTCTCAAAGTTGCTGCTAAAAATAGAAATAAATATGTCCATAGTTCTCTGAATGCCAGATCTGTGAAGACCTAATCCATTTAAAATGAGAGCAGTCCTGGGAGCAGCAGAGAGAGAAGTTACAGAGCCGGGGACTTTATGATACACACTGGCCCATGGACCATCACTTTGCCCCTATAGACTCCTGTTTTACATACATTTCTAGCCACTCTGCCTCCTGGGTTTTCCAGAAACAGCAAATTAGAAAATAAAGGAGGAAAAAGCCTAAAAGCGGGCGCCCTGACAGGAGCAAGACATGACAGCTGACAGTGTGTCAGCTAAGAAAGAAGAAAGAAAATTAAAAAGCTGACCAAACGGTCCCCCACAGCTCAATAACCTCCCGAGGGCTTTCCCACCCGGCACAATGATGGATGTTTTTAGGGATGACCCCGAGCCCTGCGTTCCTCGCCGTGGAAATGGCCTCTCCATCCACTCAGCTGCTCGAGCTTGAAAAATCAGCTCTCCTCTGGCTCTGTCCTCCTCCATCTATCTAGTCGGTCACCGAGTCCTATCAATTCCCTCTTAAATGGATCTTGAGGCTCTGGGGCCTGACAAAACGGATGGATGTCCTGAAATATTAACCCACAGTCCCCTACTTTATTACTGTCTGCTGGACAAGTGCCTGGGAGACTCCCACCCGGGCTCCTGGGCTCCCTGCCTCCAGCCTCACTTATGAGGTCAGTATAATCACGGCGGGGTCGGGGACACGCTCCAAGCCCATGAGTGCCTGTCATGTGTCAGGGGGGCATATGCTCATCATTTTTGTTCTAATAAAAAAATGATACCTCTTAACATAGGCACAAAGTATCTATTTTAAGTTATTTTAGAAAATCAGACTAAGTCGACGTATTTAGAGACTGAATTAGAGAAGGTGAGGTCAGCAGCTTGATAAATCAGACCCCAAATACCAGTTTCCCTTCACCTGCACAGATAATTGAAGGAAGGCTGAGAGAGGGGAGCGGGTAGCCTGGAGCAGCCCTTCATCCTTCACTGTGAACAGACCAAGGTTTAGTGGTCCTTCTGTGTCTGTATCTCACTTTGTTCTTTTCTTCTCGTGTCAGCCATGTACTTGAGGAAATGTTAGCCTGGTCGGTTTTCCTTCCACCATTATAATCTCTCTATCAGTTTCCTTCTGATCCATTTCAAGGTCTCTCTCATGTTTCTAATGCAGGGAAGGGTGTTGGGCATAGGATCTGCTTTTGTGGGAGACAGCAAGCTTAGACGGGACTGGCTTATGCTGCAGGAATAGGGTCCACGTTCACATCTGGGTGATTTTCTGCTCACCTTTCAGCTTCCCTGGTGTCTCAGACAGTAAAGAACTGCCTTCAATGCAGGAAACCCGGGTTTGATCCCTGGGTCAGGAAGGTCCCCTGGAGAAGGGAATGGCTAGCCATTCCAGTATTCTTGACTGGGGAATCTCACGGATAGAAGAGCCTGGTGGGCTACAGTCCACGGGGTTGTAGAGAGTCGGATATGACTTAGAGACTAAACTTTCTTTCACTTGCACCTTATCCAAGGCTGAACTCCAGAAGAACCGTTACCACCACACTGCAAAGAACTGAAGATATGTATCTTAAGAGGTCCTTACTATTTCCACTTTCACTCTGAACTAAAGACAAATGTGCTTAGCGTCTTTAATGCAGACATTTCTAGTCCATCAGCATCCCCCTGATCATTAGGTAGATAAAGTGTCTTCTAATTATGAGTCTTAAATGGAGTATTTTTGCCTGCAGTGAAGCAATTTGCCTTTTAGCTTGAAAACCTTTGAATAAAGATATTAGCATTTAGGTATGTACCAGTTCTGGTTGTTCCAGGGAGTGCCCTTTATTAACAACTGCCAGTCATTAACAAAACACAGGTCTTCACAAACTGTCATCACGTCCGTTGCTTGTACACAGCCGGCTCTCCTGAATTTTCCTCTCTTGTGTGGGTTCCAAAGACTTAATATTGATCTCACGTATCTCCACCATGCTATGTCCTCAGATCAACAGTGCTCAGCGGTCGGTTCTGTCCAATCTCTCGGCCACCAAATAGCACCTGTGATAGCCATGTCACACTGCCCGGAGACAGACCGCCCTTACACTGTGACATTCTCTGTGCCACGCTTTCAAGCTCTGAGGCGCATGTCACTGAATGTCACAAAGCCACATGACAGTGCTGCTTCCCCTGCCTCCCAAAGCCTAGCAGAGGGTGGGGACCGTTCCACAGATGCTCCAGCAGCCGAGGAGATTTTATTCTTAATATCTATTCACCTACCACCCACTCTCAGCCTTCCCTTGATTTCCCAGATAATGCCTTTTGAAACTCCAGTCGCCTTCGGTTTTATTTTAATCCGTGATGTGCTCACATTCTGAGCGAGAGACAGAAAGAGCACAAAAATGCTTCTGATTTTTTAACATTTGGGGCCAATTTTATATTTATATGCAGTAGAAACTGATGCAGATAAAATACTTTTGCTTAGGATTATCAGTGCTTTTTTTAAGTTGGCAGTAACTGCTTTACAATATGCTGGTTTCTGCTATACAACAATGAGAAAGAGTCATAATACACACACACACACACACACACCCTCCCCCCATCCCCTCCCCACCTGTCCAGGTCATCACAGAGCACCAAGCTGAGCTCCCTGTGTTATACAGCGGCTTCCCGCGAGTTATCTGTTTCACACATGAGAGAGTATATATGTCAAGGCTACGTTCTCAACTCGTCCTACCGTGTCCTTCCCCCGCTGCATCCACAAGTCTTTTCTCTTCATCTGCATCTCCATTTCTTCCTTGATAAAGAGGTTCGTCAATACAATTTATCTAGATTTCGTGTAAATGTCTTCAGTGTTTTGTGTTTTTTTTTTCCAGTGTGGTTTTTTACTTAAGTTGGTCAAATAATTGCATAGATTTAGCTTAAATCACTTTTAAGCTTTTCAGACATTTATAAGTCAGCCAGTTTTTGCATGTCTCCATGAACAATTCCTTTTTATCCGGTCTCTTTTCTCTTTTTGCTGAGTTTTCTCTTCTGAACCTTTTATAGAACAAATGTAAGTGATGCCAGAGAAATGCATTCCGTGTCCTCTGAAAACCTGGGAGTGCCAAGAGAAGGTTTTGTCTATATTTTAAATGATACTTTAAAAATAACATTCCATTTTTCTTCTCATTAGATTTCTTACTATTACCCAAAGAGAAGAAAATGAAAGATCACCTTTCGGAGACCTTCACCGTTAACGTGTTAGTGTGTTTCAGCCACCTCGTCTTTTAAAAACACAGAGAACGTGGTAAAAGCTTTCCACAAATTTTTGAAGTCAAGTTTAATGGTAAATATAAAGTCAAGATTTGGTAGCACATTCAGATAGTTCCAATAGTCAAGTAAAACTTACTTTAAAATGAACTTATTCCTAAAAAACTGGGGCCAATTCTGATGGAGCTGTCTGGGAAGATTAGCTAAAATACACAATTCCAAGCTTCTCATCACAGTATTAATGCCAAGTGTTCTTTAGTGAAAGTGGAAAAGCTTAATCCCCAAAGGGTACCAAGCTTAGAAACCTTCAAAAAGACTGGATTTGTGTGAGAGGGGCCAAATCGATGTACTGTATAAGAAATAGTCGAATGGGGAATTATCTTTACGGATTTTCCTTCCATGTGTTACCATAATGCAAGCTCTTGTATATTTTTGGTCACTGTTTTTTCTTAAAATTACAATCTCTTATTAGGTAGGGTACATACACTATCTTCCCATTGAAAACCTAAAGGACGTCAACTTCCCTTTCTTTGTACAGTTAAAACACCAAGTTGAAAATATGAACGCTTGGCTAAAACGAGAGAGGAATAGCTCATCCTTTTATATTTGGGGGAGTCAGAATACTGGACACATTCCCTATTGTCAGGGGGCTTTTCCAAAGATGGATAGAGGTTTATACGAGGTTTGCAGACCAAAGACTTCACACAAATATCTTTTGGTGGCAACCAGTAGCCCAGCTTGGAAAAGAATGCTGGCGTTTTGTATAAATTTTCTATTTCAGATAACATTTTGACCATTAATTTATAGGAACAAACAAAGGCAAGGATATATATTACCGCTCTGGTCTTACCTCGCAAAATAATTTGCTCTTTGGGCCAGTCTCCAGGTACAGACTGTAATTAATGATTGGTTCCAAATGGGAAACCTGTATTAATACAAAGAAAAATTTAAGAGGCCTATGGGCTATTGTAAACTGCACACACGCTTCATTATTTCACACATTTATAGACACTGACATTGCTACTTGTGTGTGGCAGTTGTTCTCTGACTTGGGGCTGCCGTGGGCTACAGTGAAGCACCACTCACTGTTCCACAGGACAAGAGCAGCCTTGGATTTGGGTGTTGACCCAAATGACTGGCTAACGGAGGTCAGTGGGAATACAAGTGGGATCGCACAGGGCTGGGGCTGTGGGCCACACCCTATTCGAAAAAAAGAGCAGAAAATATACATCTGGAGCCACCAAAACCTTTACTCAGGTCTCAAAAGAAAACACCTAATAGAGAACACTTTTAGTGCAGAGCACATTTCCCTTAAAAAAGCCTCTCCACGCGATGCTCCAGTTTTAAACTCTTTTATACTCTGGCAGTGACTTCTATTAATATCAGAACGCTGTCTTCTCTCTCTGCTCTTCCAAAGGACCTTCTGCCCACATCCAGACCCAAAGGGCTCATCCACCTCTGCTGTCCCTGTCTTCACTGCCTGCCTGTACTTCTTCACCATCTGGATCCACTTACCCTTTCTTGCTTTTTTGGCTTTTGTTTTTCAGTTCTCCCCAAAGAGGAATTTGCAGAGCAAAGCAGAGTCTGAAAGCTGAACCAGCAACGCAAAATCAAAACTCCAAGAAAACTTCCCTTTCTGATGGAACTAATCGGGACAAAATTGTCAGCCGATGTAATCAAAGGCAAGCCTGTTCGCTAAAAATATTTGAGAAGAGCATCTTACCACCTGTCTCCTTGCTCCAAAGACTTTGTTCTCCAAGAGAACTGTTCTGTGCCTTTTAAGAAGGTTGCCACTTTACATCCATCCAACTTCTCCTCTGTCCCATCTAATTTACTCAACAGCATTTGTGCTGGGTGCCACGGTTACCAAGATGAACAAGGCATATGATGAACTGGCCACACATTCAAATGGCTGTGAGAATCTGCACTGTATCCTTTTGTCTTTCTACTCAGACTCAGAGAACATGGGTAAAATATTGTGTAAGTTACTCTGGTGTGGGAAGGCATCCTGAAAACTGAGGAATCTGAGTCAGAACATGACCAGGAAAAGTGTTCTGGACAGAAGGAACATCACTTGCAGAATCTCTCCTCTGCAACACAAGGAAGAAAAGCAACGAGGGGCACGACACACATCGTCAGATGTCTGGAGGGTACCAATGTGGAAAGCAGAGAAGCGCCGGTCTGAGTTACTTCAGGGACTGAGAAACAGGCAGGAATAAAAGAAGTCGGATGTATGGTATTCAGTCTGAAAGAGAGCTTTCTTACACATGGAACAGACTGAGGGTAACAATAGAAAATACTTATGGCTTGTCATTTTAGACCAAGCACTGCTCTCAATGACATATATACTTGATGAATAAATAAAAAATATCAAATATATAAAATAATCCTCAAAATAACCCTCTACGATCACCCTCCCTAAGTCATCAGTATAGAAACTGAGGTTCAGAGCTGCGAGGTAACACACCTAAGAGGCCACACCAGGAACTGGTGGCCCCTGGATTTGAACCCAGGCAGTCTGGCTCAAGCACCTGTGTTCTCCACTATTCTGCTACACTTGCCAGCACACGAGTCTGTCTCCTATTCCTGAAGGTTTCCAAGTAAAGGCCAGGTGGCCATTCTGCAGGAATGTACTAGGGGAGTTCCCTTGTGAATGGGAGGCTGAGCTCTGAACCCAAGGCCCCTTTCACCTCTCCACCTGAGAGGCTGGTAACTCCTCTCGAATCTTCCTAATAGCCTCACAGCTCAGCACCACACTCCTCAGAGTCTCCTTTCTTTCATCCACAATTCCAGCCCCACGGACTCCTCAAACCATGAAACTGCCTCAGTCTCAGCAGCACGATTTTCCCTTCCCAGGCTTGTTACTGTCTCCCAAATCGTGGTTCTACAGATCAACTCAGCCTTTCTGAAAAAAAGAAAAAGAAAAAGAAAAAACTCTTCCCATCTTCCCCTGTTGCCTGGTGGTTTCCTTCGTTCATATTCTCTCCCTGTCCCCTCCCCATGACTACATCCTCAGGGTCCAGATGTCAGTCTGGCAAATACATGGTTTACCCCTGAGATGCCGAGAGGGAGGAAATGGGAGCGACAGGGCCGGCTGTGGACATATGACTATCGTGACTAAGAGCTCCTCAGGTTTTGAGGGCAGAGCGAGAGGACAGAGGAAGAGGCAAACGTGAGCTCTGTGTGTGTGGCTACTCAGGCCTGGAGAGCTTTCCACTGAAGGGTCTCTCAGCCTTGGCTCGTGAACAGGAGCCCCCTCCCCTGTCTCCACAGAATCACAGAGACTTCAGACATCTCTGTGCATCTCAGGAACAGCTGGTGGCTCCGAGATGAATCTAATTAAGCATCTTCCTGGGCTGCAAGCAGTTCTAATTTTAAGATTAAGAGTGTTGCCCAAAATGTATCTACAGACGACTGGCTTCAGACATTCTATCCCAGACACACCATTCTGTGGCACAAGCTAAATCGCATTACAGAAATTACTCCACCCTGAAGCTTGGCCAAGTCAATAATATTGATGGATGAACCGGGGCTGTCAACCGTTGGAATACAATGCTTCAGACCAGACTCATTGTCCTTTCACCTTGTCATATTTGTGGCTAATGTCCTTTCCCCTGAGAGCCCCTCCTCGGGATAATAAATGTCAGAGAAGATGAAAAGGGATTGCATTTGCCTCAGTCAAATGAAGCAACGTGCAGCTGCGTTTTGGTCTCAAATCTAGGCTGGAACTCGGGTGGGTCTGCTCGGTCCCACCCTGCTCTCCTTAACAAGCACTGCTAGGACCCTTTTTTCTGTTACACTTGCTGAGGTCACAGCAGGACACGGGAAGCAATGGAGACCTGCAAATAGCAGGCTGCCTGATTTGGGGGGACACAAAAGCCAGAATCAAGGAAAGACAATTACTGGGAGGGAAATTCCAGGGTTCCTGTTGATTCTTTCTGCTCGTAAATAGATACCAACATCAAGAGTTCCCTCTAGAACTCTGGGTGACTCCCTATCTCTCTGCTGCCATCACTCATTAAAGGGGGTCTTCAGGTGAGAACCTCTCCGCCACCCCCTAAAACAGAGCAGACAGGAAAACCAGAGAGCTTGCCACTTACCAGTAAGTTTCCCTACCTCAAAAAATAAAAAAAGCAAAAACTAAAATAGTAATCAAAGGTCATATAGTAAAACCTAATTTTTTCTCCCTACAGAAAAAGAAAATAGAAGTTCAACCAAGTCAGAGTGCACAGTTAGATATTAGGGGTCTCCTGTTCATCTAAACAGAGGACGGTGCGGGGAGGGGTGAGGTGGGACTTGCAGGGAGAAAAGAAAGCAGAATAAAGGCTCAGAGCCAGACTACAAGAAAAGGGGAAATAATGAGAAAGCCTGAAATTCCTCTTTGAGAAGTCTTTCTTTTCAGCTGAGTGGGGTCGGGATTTCCTGTAGTTACCCGTCATGGACTGGTATGGGTATCAAGCGGGACTGCTCTGCAGAAAAGGCAGATGCAGACAGCTGTGTTGGGCCATGGTTGGGTTCTGTACCCAAAACAAGATCACTGTCACCAGACCTCACTCGGCAGTTCACTGAAGCCACAGGACAGGCTGGCCCAGAGACAAAGCTCAGGCATCCTCAATAACTGCCAAAAGCCTTTTGGGTGGGCAAAACCCATTTCCCAGCACCCCGCTAGTCCATAAGGCAGAGAGATGAGTGAGCGATGCTGAAAAGTCAGCTCTGCCTTGGGTTGACATGGCAACGCAGCTTCGGCTTACTTCTGTTTTCCAAGTTTCTAGTCTTGACTGTGAAAAGGAACAGCCCTCATAGATAGAAGGAAGTAGAAAACTGAGAAAACCTTTCACTGGGTATAATAGAAACAGGGTCAAACAGTAGGAGAAAGATAAACAAAAATGGGCCAAAAAATAGGAGATCTAATAAAACCCAGGGCCCAGCAGAAAGTTCAAAAAGAGGAAGAGACACAGTGGCAGAAAGGAAGGTGACACTGAAAACTAAAGGAAAGAGCAATTATGGAGAGAAGGCAGCGGGGGCTGCTGTAATCATCATTGCTGACATTCTGTAATTGACAATTTAGTGTCTTGAAATCATGGGCCAAACTAACAGGCGAAGTTCTTTATGTCCATACTATCCCTGGGTTTCACAAGCACACAGAATAAATAATGTTACAGATCCGTCGAACACCAACATTTGTGTTTTGTTCCCTGACAAGGGACACCTCTACACAACCACCCCCCACCCCCACTTTAATAACAAAGGCTCTGCCACGCTCTCCCTCATTCCCATTGCCTCCTGACTGCCCGGGTGCTTCTCATGGGGCTCTGCGTAGCGGGGTGCCCCTTCCTCTTGGGACCACTAACAAACTCTGCTTTCAAAGGCAGTCGTCTCTGCGTTTCCCACTGCAGCACACCTGATTAAAACAAACTCTGGGTACATTTTAAAGCAGTTACAACACACCATCCTTGATCCTCAGCAGCATGTGCACTTCTAAATTGTGTTGGCCCCACTTAGGATAAAAACTCTCCAGAAAGTGGACACGAGGGAATACGTACCTCATGACAAGAAAGGCATATGTGACCAGTCCACAGCTAACACCATACCTGAAAGAGCTGAGAAGCTGAAAGCAGTCGCTCTAAATCAGGAACAAGACAAGGATGTCCACTCTCGCCACTTTTTTTTTTCCCAGCATAGTTTTGGAAGTCTTAGCTACAGCAATCAGAGAAGAAAAAGAAAGAAAAGCAATCCATCGGAAAAGAAGTAAAACTGTCACTCTTCGCACATGACATGACACTATACATAGAAAGTCCTAAAGACTCTACCAGAAAACGATTAGAACTCATCAATGAAATTAGCAAAACTGCAGGATACAAAATTGATACACAGAAATCGTTTGCATTTCTACACACTAACAACAGAAGATCAGAAAGAGAAACTAAAGAAACAATCCTATTTACCATTGCATCAAAAACAATAAAATGCCTAGGAATAAACCTACCTAAGAGACAAAAGGCCTGTACTCCAAAAGTACGACACGTTGATGAAAAAAAAATTGAAGATGACACAAACAGATGTATTATCAATTAAATTATTTCCAAAATAAAGAACTAGGCTTCTGAGATTAAAAAAAAAATTAAATTAAAACAAAGAAACAACAACTGTGTTGGCATAGCCGTGGACTATGAGACAGACTATGTGCTCCCAGCCTATGCAATTTTGAAGGAGGAGTTAGTTCACATGACAGCTAATGACGAGAAGAGTTAACCTTGACAACTTGCAAACAGCGAGTGCTTCACACGATTCAACGCATCCTCACCCCAGCTCTGTGAGGCAGGTACTATTATCATGCCCATTTTACACATGAAGAAACAGACTCAGAAAGGGTAAAGAGCCTGTGATGACTCAGGAGGTGAGCAACAGAGCTCAGAGGCAGTCTTGCTCTCATTGTTGGGTTTTGAATGCTATATTTATATTATGCTTATTCCTACCTCAAACACGTGTTAGCTCTCTCTCTCACTGAGACTGTCATAGAGGCATGAGCATCAGCAAACACTTAATGGGTGCAAAGGCATGCATCGCTCTCCTAGGCACCAGGAGGGCCTGACTAGGAGAAAGTAAGCTCTGCTCTTAGGGGATTCAGTGAAACTATATCAGTGTCTTAAGTTCTTCTGCTGAGAACAGCTCACAGACAAAAGGTGCTTTTGAAGATAAAACAGGAGAAGAATCACAGATTTGGGATAACTAGGAAAAGTGTGTGTGGGGGGTATGTGTGTGTGTGTGTAAGAGGCGGAGCACCGGCGGGGGCGGGGCAATTAATCTAGACCTTTAAGGAAAGAGAGGGGTCAGAAGATGGAGAGCTGAGGTGAGCTGTGGAGGTGAGGTAAGGAAGGCAGTAGAAGACGGCACAGGCTGTGTCTGCAGCTCAGCTGCAGTGACCCGGTTTTGACTCGAGTGAGGGGTTAGACTGCAGCTGAGAGGCTGCTGCAAGATGATGAAGGGTCTTACGTGGCGATACTAAGGAACCCAGTGCACTGAGGAAGACCTGTCAGCAGCCAAAAGGAGGGGAGGCCACCAAGAGAGGAGAGGTGGGGGGCGGTCCCGAAGAGAGGACCATGGCGTTCACTGAAAGGAGGCTGGTGGGGCAACAGAGAAGATGGGCAAAGGCTGGAGCGACACGGCCCTCTGTTTTCTCTTTGTTCTCTGGTGTCCAGGATCAGAGCCCCAGAATGGGGAAAGAATGTTCTACAGTTATTAACCGAATTACTGGTGTGAGAGGAAATGGCATGAAAACATAATGAAGCTCTTGCCTTCTTCTCTAGTCCAAGTTCTGTTAGAGGCATTTTGAAAGCTAGCACATAACGGCTTTTTCATGACTCAGAACACTAACACTGGGGCGAGTGTTGCATTCGTCAGTAAAGCTTTTGCTTCAAGCAGTTTTCTTTTAATTATGAATGTTTTATTAGATAAATGAAAAGCTATTGAAGAAAATAGAAAGTACAGGTATTACAAAGGAAAATTCTAAGTGACATATAGTCTTACCAGCTAGAGATAATGATAGTAATTTTCCCCCATATTAGCTAATTAGCTAATCTTTCAGATATTGTATACGTTTAAACACACATGTGTATATACTTATATTTCAAGTATATTTATATATGTGCATACTTATATATACTCATATTATGTATAGTTCATTCATCAGCATACTATTATATTTCTATGCCAATAATTTTATATATTCAAATATACAAATGTTTCTGACTTAATGGCTATATGAAAGTACCATAAGTTGTTTGTATATTCTACTTGCTTTCTGTTCTTAAGTATTATAAGCAATACAGCAATAAATATGTTTGCACATTTTTGTCTATTTAGGTAATTTTCAAAAATACATGAAAAATGCTACTTCTCAGATCGCTTTCCCTTTGTTGCTTTTAATACTTCATCTCTACACATCTGTCAACCATAATTTTCTCTTTGGCCAATTTTCCTCTGCATAGGCTCACTTGAGAAATGACTCTACAAATCTCCTATGAAGAAGAATTCCAAATGATCTCTGTAGCTACTCTGCCCACAAGAATAGGAAGAGAACTCCCCACCCCTTAGAGGTAAACTGTACACAGTGGCTTGCCTCCACTATGGAATGGTATGGAGAGTGGGGAGCAGAGAAATTTTACAAACCTGCCCAACTACGCCAGCCTGGGGCTCACGGTCAACACCAGCGGTCACAATCACATTAACATCACGCCCCCTTCCTAAGCGGTGATGAAATGACACTTTGCCTCTGTGGCATTCCTCCCAATAACCTACCTCCCAGCCTCAGGATGAGAGGAGCAGCAGCAGAATTCCAGCTGTCAGCCCTCCTATAAAATGCCCGACTCTTCTGAGCGGTCCAGGTCATCAGAAACGAGGCTGAGACGTTCTCACAGCCAAGAGAAGCCTGTGGAGACATGGCCACTGAATGTAGTGATCCGGGGGCACGAGGTTAAAAACTGAGGCCACCTGAATGAAGCACAGACACAAGGCTCATCAAAAAGGGGGCATCTGGTAGAAACTAAGGCGCTTTGAATGAAGTATGGACTTTGACACATTTTAATAATAGCGTCTCAACATTGATTGTCACAAGCATACCATACTAAAGTAAGATGTGAAGAGTTTGCAGCTTGCCATCTAGTACAAAAGGTTCCAATAGTCTATCTACTCAATGTTCTGTAAATATAAAGCTGTTCTATAACATACAGTCTATGGAAACAAGCATAAGAGCAGGCTTCATGTGATTAGGGACCAATGTTGCCTCCTCAGAGATGTCTGAAGACGCAGATGCGCAGGTGTGGATGGCACACCAAACTACGAATGGGGGGCATCATCTGGGTCTCCCCCGAGAGGTGGGGAGGATGAAGAACAGTGAGCAGCGCCTGCCTCAGAGGGAGACCTCAGTGAAGAGGAGAGCGTGCTGAGGCAGGAGCCTGCTCCTCAGTGAAGACGAGCCACTGTTAGCAAACCTTTCTCACATCACTGCAGCCATCACCCTTTCTAGAGCCCAGATTTCCTTAAGGTTAATGGCATATGTTTAGCTTCTGAGGTACTAGTAGAAACCTGTAGAAACACTCCCACCATGACCACAGCCATCTTCAACTCTCACTCACCTTGATTTGAAAACAAGGGTGCCTACAAGCCAACCATCCTCCTCCTCCTTTCGGAAATTCCAACCCTGCTTGAGCACATGTATCCAGGCTAGAAACTCCGTACACTCTTTCCTCACACTTATACCAGCAAGGGAAAGGAGATTTTCAAAGTGGAGTACAACTCCCTCACCAGGATCACCACCAGTAAGGACAAAAAAATGACCACAGATGAAACAGCTTTCTCTGCGTGGATTTAATTTGCCCTCTGACAAGCTGAAGGCTTTAGGAGAGAGCTATCCACCTGAATGGCTAACTCTCCAGGCGAAAACCCTGGGCAGGGAGAAGGCGGCACCACTGAGTCACACTCTCCGATAAGAGCAGACTGCAGGAATAATACTATCGCCATTACCAAGTGACACTCTCTGAAACACGCTGATAACTGAAACGTTTCCTGTTTGCTGGTGACTCATCGTTTTAAAATATGCGTTATTTGGACTGCTTCTAATAAAAACAGCTAACATGTACAGAACACCTACGAGGCTCCAGGCTGTCTTCAGCACTATAAATTTCTTGACTTATTTTATCATCAGCCTGCTCTGTGACATGGTAACTGTTATTATTGCCGTTGTACAGACAAGAAAACTGAGATGCAGAGAGGTTAAGTAACTTACAGTCACGTGGAGGGAGAAGACACATCATAAACTTTTGATGCCACAATCAAACTGTCTCCATGCCATAAAATACACGTGTCCTTACATACAGATATGTGTGTGTGAGTGCCCAGTTGCTCAGTCATGCACAACTCTTTCTGATCCCATGCACTATAGCCCACCAAGCTCCTCTGTCTATGCAATTTGCCAGGCTAGAATACTGGAGTGGGTTGCCATGTACATACAGATATACATAAGTATATCTGTGTGCATATTGTGTGAATATAAACACATATCTTTACTATAAAATGTTCTAAAATTAATACTGGTAAATTTTTCATGACAAGGTCTGTTTCAACTGAAGCTCAAGAGAGAAAATCACTGACTTATCAAAGGCCCATCACAACATCTGTAGATGGTATCATATACAGATTACACAGCAAAAGTAAAGGTTTGGCACATTAGGATAAATTCTTAAGTAAACCCAATTTTTGAACCAGTTTTAGCAGATAGAAGCCTTTGAAGATTATTTGAATGTTATCCAGAAGGAAGCAGCTCTCCCTCAGGACAGTCATTACCAGAGACACAATATTTAAGTACAGTTGGAAAATTTCAAGTCCTTTTGGAGTTGGAGCGAAGTAGATTTCTCTAATGAATACTATTTCCAATTCTCCTAAAAAAAATACTAAAGGCCAGATCGATTTTCTTTTGGAGTGAATGAGTAGGGCATTTCTGAAACCTCCCCCATATGTAACTGACCTCTGACTTGGTATTTTGAGTCTATAGGTCCCAGACATGTTATTTCCATGAGCACATACATAAATAACCTGAGAAATGAATTTTCCTGGCATTCTGAAGCCTATTTTCTCTAAAACTATTTTTAGTGGTATATAATTTCAAATATCTTTAAAGAATGAAAAGTGAAAGTCATGTAGTCATATGCAACTCTTTGTGACTCCATTTATTGTAGCCTGCCAGGCTCCTCTGTCATAACTGACCTCTGACTTGGTATTTTGAGTCTATAGGTCCCAGACATGTTATTTCCATGAGCACATACATAAATAACCTGAGAAATGAATTTTCCTGGCATTCTGAAGCCTATTTTCTCTAAAACTATTTTTAGTGGTATATAATTTCAAATATCTTTAAAGAATGAAAAGTGAAAGTCATGTAGTCATATGCAACTCTTTGTGACTCCATTTATTGTAGCCTGCCAGGCTCCTCTGTCTATGGAATTCTCCAGGAAGAATACTAGAGTGGATTGCCATTTCCTTCTCCAGGGCGGGTCTTCCTGACCCAGGAATCATAGCTGGTCTCCTAAATTTCAGGCAGATTATTTATCACTAGCACTGCCTAGGAAGCCCATCTTTAAGGTATAGAAGAACTGTAAGTTATTTCTGCACCAATGTCACTGAACTGGGGAAAGGCTCAATTCACAGCAGCCCAGAGACCTTTATAGAGAAGTCTTGTTCAGCATCAAGGACCAGGAGGAGAGCTGGAGTGCTATGGTCCTGGGAAAAGGCTTACTGAAACAGCAGATATGAGCAAGATTAGAAGCAGCCAAACATGAACAGAACCCAGGAGGGTATCTGAGCATCACATGCTCTGATGGTCCACATGGTAGCTGAACTCTCTCCACAGGTGCGTATCACAAGCTGCAGGTTTTCCCCAAGTGACTAGGAGTACTGCTTCTGCTCATGTTACCGTGGCAACACCCAGACCTATTAAAAGGGAGTTCTCTAAACTACTGTGGGTTCTATATCTGTTTATGTAAACAAGGGGTGATACACACACCCACCAACACTCACACATGTGCACACAAGCACATACAAGCCAAATGCACTGACTGATTCTTATGTTAGGGAGGAATTTGATTCCAGTTCTGACTTCTTTTTAATCTTATTTCTTATAAGTGGGTCATCAGTTGAAGGTAGGAAGATTTACTGTTACACAGGAGTTTTGTTGTAACTATGGGCCTCCCTGGGGCAAAGTTCTCCCTTCTCAAGCCAGAGGTGAAATATAGGGTGGAGAGAGGTGCCAGGTGAAAAGCAAACATGAGGACTGTTAAAAGCCTTTTTATTTTCCTTTCTCTCTCTCTTTTTTTGGTGGGGTTGGGGGACGCTCATCAGAACTTTCTCGGGCAAATCAGGGGCAGGCTTCCTTGTGTGTAGAACTGTTACACACAAGGAGATAAAAAACTTATCCCTTACTTATTATTTTGGTTAAAGGAATCACCTGATTGCCCAAGCTGAAATCCTCAGTTATCCCAGCCCTTGCCTTGTCTTCTGCCCCCAGTATCACTGGTCACCCACATGCTCAAATATTCTTCTGTGGTCCTTGCCTTCTTTCCTTATCTTGCCCACAACATTCACTCTGTCTCCAAATCCAGTGCAGCTCCTTCTCCCAGCCTCTTAAATCAAACCTCTTCTCTCCATCCCCATATATGGTCACAGCAGTCATTCAAGCCCTCATCATCTTTACTATTGCAGTATTACTGTCTCTTAGTCAACTCCCTGAGTCCTCTTGTCCCTTAAGCCATTACCCACATAGCCAAAGATCTTTTTAAAACAGATGCAGGACTGTCACTGCTTTATTCAACAACACCATTAGCAGAGCATTCCAGACCCGTCACCATCACATTCCTATGCATTTTTCCAGTTAAAATCAAGAGGCGAGCTCGCCCCTTGAGACTTAACCAAAGTTAAGTCTTGAGGCCCTATCCGAAGTTCTGAGGAAGGTTTACCATTCTCCTCAAGATTTTGCCTAATTTCTATGGCTTATATTCTCTTGGTCTAGATGCACTAAAGTTGATTTGTGAGATTAATGTATTGAGGGCTAACTATATATCAGGCACTATGGTGAATGTTGTATGCACATTATTTCATTTAAAGCCCCCCCTAGATCACCCCCCTATAGCACAAACACACATACACTCCCCACATGAAGGCAGGAAACAGTCCTGTTTTAGAAATATATGCTATGCCGTAATGTGCATGTTAGCTGGGTGGTCAAGTTGGAACCAAATCTGCCCTTCATAGATTCTGAGAAGTCTAATGCCATCCCCAAGACTTCTCTAAATTCCTTGAGGGGCTTAGGTGTTTGTGAGTCACCATAGCCCTGACTGAGCTCCTGGTTCTGCTGAATTAATCCTCCTTGTCTCAGTTCTCACACCTTGTTAGTTATTCCTTCTTCATTTCCATTAAATAAATCTCTCACACAACTAGAACATTTTATTGAAAGAGAATAGAGGCGATAAGAAAGGAGAAAAGGAAAGATATAAGCCTCTGAATGCAGAGTTCCAAAGAATAGCAAGAAAAGATAAAAAAAGCCTTCTTCAGTGATCAACGCAAAGAAATAGAGGAAAACAAAAGAATGGGAAAGACTAGAGATCTCTAGAAGAAAATTAGAGATACCAAGGGAACATTTCATGCAAAGATGGGCTCGATAAAGGAAAGAAATGGTATGGACCTAACAAAAGCAGAAGATATTAAGAAGAGGTGGCAAGAATACACGGAAGAACTGTACAAAAAAGATCTTCACTACCCAGATAATCATGATGATGTGATCACTAATCTCGAGCCAGACATCTTGGAATGTGAAGTCAAGTGGGCCTTAGAAAGCATCACTATGAACAAAGCTAGTGGAGGTGATGGAATTCCCGTGGAGCTGTTTCAAATCCTGAAAGATGATGCTGTGAAAGTGCTGCACTCAATATGCCAGCAAATTTGGAAAACTCAGCAGTGGCCACAGGACTGGAAAAGGTCAGTTTTCATTCCAATCCCAAAGAAAGGCAATGCCAAAGAATGCTCAAACTACCGCACAGTTGCACTCATCTCACATGCTAGTAAAGTAATGCTCAAAATTCTCCAAGCCAGGCTTCAGCAATACGTGAACCATGAACTCCTTGATGTTCGAGCTGGTTTTAGAAAAGGCAAAGGAACCAGAGATCAAATTGCCAACATCTGCTGGATCATGGAAAAAGCAAGAGAGCTCCAGAAAAACATCTATTTCTGCTTTATTGACTATGCCAAAGCCTTTGACTGTGTGGATCA
>SJYC01046761.1:0-56600 GCA_006408675.1 Madoqua kirkii | reverse complement strand
GGTGTTGGAGAAGACTCTTGAGAGTCCCTTGGACTGCAAGGAGATCCAACCAGTCCATTCTGAAGGAGATCAACCCTGGGATTTCTTTGGAAGGAATGATGCTAAAGCTGAAACTCCAGTACTTTGGCCACCTCATGTGAAGAGTCGACTCACTGGAAAAGACTCTGATGCTGGGAGTGATTGGGGGCAGGAGGAGAAGGGGATGACAGAGGATGAGATGGCTGGATGGCATCACGGACTTGATGGACGTGAGTCTGAGTGAACTCCGAGAGATGGTGATGGACAGGGAAGCCTGGCGTGCTGCAATTCATGGGATCGCAAAGAGTCAGACATGACTGTGCAACTGAACTGAATGGAGAGAATATTTATGCAGGATTTCTACTGTAGAAATTCAAACAGCTAAAAATCAGTGCTACACAATCTTGTTTTTAAGACACCCACGGCCATTTCCATGGTTGAGTTGCAGCGTCTCTCTCGGTTACCTGTCTCTAACTTTCCACCACCCCCTCCATGATTATAATGAATTCTTTGTAATACATGTTCATTTAACCAAGTGCCATCATAACTCTTGCAAAATCTAAGCTCTTAGGGCCTTATCTTTTTTCCTTGAAAACTCATCACAGTATTTTTCCAGAGACAGTTATCTTCCTAAGAGGATCTCTAGCCTCTGATGCTAATTCATGCTTTAAATGTTATCACATCTAAATTATGAAAGTCATCCATCCTGATCAGATCACTGACATCTCTGCCACTAAATGTGTTCACCTAGGTACAACTAGGCCGCTTTTGACATATCTATAGAATGAAATGGGCAAAACAATCAACATTATTGCTACTATCTACCCAACTATGGGCTTCCCAGGTGGCTCAGAGGGTAAAGAATCCACTTGCAATGCAGGAGACGAAAGAGATGGGGGTTTGATTCCTGTACAGGAAGATCCCCTGTAAGAGGGCACAGCAACCCACTCCAGCTCTTGCTTGGAGAATGCTATGGACAGAGGAGCTACAGAGCCTGGCAGGCTACGGTCCGTAGGGTTACAAAGAGTCAGACATGACTGAATCGACTAGACATGCACGCACGCACACACTGAACTATACGTGACAACTGAATGACGACGGATATAACAATACTTAAATCTGTCCAAAAGCAGTTAGGGAACACAGCTCTGCCTCAGGGATATGATATGTGTACACAAATCGGAAGAGTAAATCATGACCTACGCCTATGATTTAAAGTTGTTACCAATGTCCCCAAGAGGAATGTATTATAATCTAGCCATCAAGAAAAAAGGTGAAGAACTGCCAAGTTATCAACAAGGTTACCTTAGCCATGAGGTCAGCAGCCGTTTATGACGTCACACCATGTCTTAGGAAAAGGGAGTGGCTGAGCTGTGTGTCTCTGGCTCACAGTCTGTCCTGCAGATGCAGCAAGCTGCTGGTTGGGACTACGGTCATCGGAAGACAGGGCTGGCTCTTGATAGGTCTCAGGTTCCTTGCAGGGTCTTAGGAGAAGCTCCTTACCATGCAGGCATCTCCACAGGTTGGGTGAGCATCCTTACAACCTGGCTGTTGCCTTCCTTGAGTCTGAGTGATGAGAGACAGACAGAGAACTATGACTTTTATGAACCCGGCTTCAGAACTCTCAGGCTGTCCCTTCTGCCGTATTTTATCGGTTAGAAGTGAGTCATTAAGTCTAACCAGCACTCAAGGGAACGGAAATTAGGTTCCATTTCTAAAAGAAAATGTCAGAGAATGTTAGCATATTTCAAACCACTTTGAGAATACCGTTCATCTCATAAGACCACTTGTAGGTGAACTTTGGTGAAAACTAAATCAAATATTGCAAAATGTAGGGAGGGTTCACTTTCTTCTCCTCTGTTAAAAATCCTTGGGGAATCCTATCCCCATTCTCTAGGGAAAACCTGACAGAGATGGATAAGAGATAGAATGGAGGGCAAGAACATGAATGTGAGGCATGTCAATTTTTAATATTCTATGCCATCCAGAATTATGTCAGAAACAGAGTAAGATTAATTGGGGAATTAAATTTCCTCTTTTTCTTATTTCACTCCTTCCTCTCCCAAACTCTTATCCTTAGCCACGGAGGTTATCAAATGACACGCAGGGTTTTTTCCTCATTATTCTTAGCTCTAAGGACCCATTAAGCAGCATCGATGCCTCCAGGGATCAAACAATCAATCACTTCTTTCCCTGAAATGGGGCCAGACTGATCACACATTTTGCTCTGCTTGTTGAAGGCTATGGCTTCGGAGCCAGCACACACATGATAAAAATACCTTCCAACTGATATGCAGCTATTATTAAAACTGGCATTTACTTAAATGGCCTGTGTCACCATATTGCTTTTACTTATTGTGTCAAAGAAGGAATGTTGTGCTCCATAAACAGATTTCTTTCTTTTTTCTTTTTTTGATGCTGGTAAGCTGCTCTGATTTGCAGCTGTAGCTTACAGTCACTATTTCCTTCTAGAAAAAGCATCCCTCCCTTTTAAAAAAATAAAGTTTTCATTTAAAGCAAAGAATTCTGGTTTTAAATTAAGTCCTAATTCAGGACTCTTTATATGTATTTTTTTTAATCATCTGGCATAATATTAATTCTTAGATTTGCCAAAGACCTTTACTGTAAGTATTTAATGAAACAAGGTCTCAAATTAGATGCAGCTGGTCAAAGGAATTTTTTTTTTTAAAGCAAGGATGGTGATATAAGTTTGACTCAGAGTTCCAACACTGAACAAAGAGATAAATGTCTCAGAATTAGGAAGGTAAGGCTGACCTTCCTATGTGAATCCCTTTATCACATTTCCTCTCTCCCTGAGAACACTGGTATTTGATACCTTTTGAAAATGGAGCTAGAGGGTGGCTGGCTGAGTCCGAGGATCACCATGCTGTCCCAGATGTGAAATCTCATTTATAATAATCGGGACTGACCCCATAAAAACAGCTCCAGCTGTGAAGCATATTGGGAAAAAAGAAAGAAAGAAAAATACGGATCCTTTTGATGAAACGTGGCCCGAGACAGCATCTGGAGGGAAAGTGTGGGTGACTGGGGTCCCAGGTTTTCCAAGGAGAGGAGATGATCTAAAGATGAGAACTTGTCCAAATTGCATCATCATGAGATGACATGTTAAAGAACAGAGGCTCATCATTATTTTGTGAGTGAAAGAACTTAGATCAGTTTGGGAGAAATGAAAGCATTTTTTGACTTAGATCTTGAAAGACATACATTATTCCTCAAGCATGAATTAGGTATCTTGGAGAAATCTCAACTATTCTAGGAATGAGGGGATATGTCATTGTTATAAAAGCAATAACAGCATTTTGGAGCTTAATAGAATTACCCCTCTATCAAATTTCCAGTCTTTAAAAACATCTATTATTTAAGATTAAACATTCTATACAACTCTCTAGAGAGAATATGAAAAATACATGAACATATAAAGAAAAAAAAAACCCAACCATAATGCCTTCACTTAGGAACAGGTATTATAAACTTTTTTTTTTTTGCTATTTCTCCCTAAAATTTTTTAAAGGACATTGTTACATATCAAGAATAATAATTCAAGTAAAGCTTTTTAACCTACTTTTTGGAATTTAAAAAATAACATTTAGTCTGACTAAAATGTAAAGAATCTGCCTGCAAAGCAGGAGACTCGGGTTCAATCCCTGGGTGGGGAAGATCCCCTGGAGATGAAAATGACAACCCACTCCAGTATGCCTGCCTGAAGAATCCCATGGACAGAGGAGTCTGGTGAACTACAGTCTGCAGGGTTGCAAAGAGTCAAACACGACTGAACAACTAACACGAAAATGTGAGTACATGTTCTCTTATGGAAAATCTGAGATAAATCAGAAAAGTATAAAGAAGAAATGAAAAATGGCTAGAAATCTTGTTGCTTCACATAAGCATTGTTAATAATTTGGTGACCTCCCCTTCTGGTGTTTTTTTCCTTTTCCCCCCGGTCCTTAACAAAACTACAAATTTACTTGAGACAGCTGGGGTCATTCCTTAAATGTACAATTACCATTTAGCCAAGATTTGAGATAAACACGCTTGGAAGATCAAGTCATTTAATACAAATCAAGTGGATTTCTTTTTCCAGTGACGTTTTGTGTGCGGGTGTGATATTCAGTGTAGACGGACAGTAGAGTATTACCTGGTAATTAAAATGTTTCTAGAGCTGTAACCCATCTGCTTCCGCCACGTGGGAGCCTGCACATCCCCACTTTGAGAGAATAGCTAGACCAATGAAAAGACTGAGAGACAGCAGACAATGATGCATGAGGGTGTATTTCGGGGCTAAGAGACAGCTGGAAATGCTGTGAGTGCTGCAGTCACCAACTCTCACTCAAAACGCCTCTGCTACCTAGATTTCTATTCAGCTCATAAAATGAGTATCGAACAACAACAAAAATTACATTAACCGACGGCCCCTGTTTTCCTTCTGGGGACTCCCCTCATTTTTCTAAACTAGGATCACAAAGACTATTGCCAAGAAAAATTAAACTGAAAAGGTCTTTCACAAAAGCAGAAATAGAAACCAAATGATAATTCTTCTGGATCTTAAGTTTCACCTAAATACAACTGTATTAAGCTGGTTTCCAGGAGGCAGTGTGGTATAGAAAAGCCACAAAGGCGGCTCTGCTACACATTATGTGTGATCACGGGCAAGTCACTTTTTCTGTCTAAATTCTGGATTTATCATCTGTAGAATGAGGGCTATTCCTTGTCCGTATAGATAGAGAGAGGCTCAAATCAGCTGACATGGGGAAAGTGCTTCGCACAAACAATGGAGTCAATGTTTGCTCTTTCCTTGTTTTAAATTCATGGACTGCCTCTCACAAGGGTCCATACAGTGTATGGTGGGCCAGTGCTCATAGGGGTCAATGTCACTGTGGATTACTTTACCCTGGAGGGTAACTATATCCTTTTTGCTTGTGCAGGTCTGCCGAATTGGAGACAGAGAGGAAAAAAGAGATTTAACATAGGGAAGATGCTTTAGTTGCCTTCAGCAAAAGAAAATTCTATTACAAATGCAATGTATCTTTGTCATTAAACAGTCCAACAATACCTAAGTATATCAAACAAAGAGAGAAGGCGTCCCCGCTATCTCACATACCTCCACGAGGTGACCGCTATTATCAGTTGTGTGAACATGCTTCCAGAACAATTTCTATTCATCACACATAAATAAAGACACACCCTCGGCGATTTCCCTGGCAGTCCAGTGGTTAAGAAACTGCCTTTGAGTGCAGAGGACACAGCTTTGATCCCTGGTCAGGGAATGAAGATCCATAGGGCGACTAAGCCTGTGTTCTGCAACTACGGAAGTCTACATGTCGCTACAAAGATCCAGCACACACACACACACACACACACACACTATATATATATATATATATATATATATATATATAAAATAAAGAAAACAGCAACTTACAAAAAACAGTAAATACACATATTTGCGCAGCATCAGCTCAATATTGTGGCAAGTTCCCTGTGTTAGTGCACCACCGTGGCGCCTCACTTTCGTGAACAGCTGCACTATCTTTTCATAAATTGAATGAACAATAATGTAATTGACCAGTCTGAAGAGAAAGAGTTGCAAATACTAATTCTTTACACTGTATCAGAGCAGCTTCCAGCAAACAGGAACTACATCAAGCTCTGTCAAGGCTCAACGTCTTTAACACGGGTGAAACAATACCAACACTCCACAGCCTATCATGAAGATTCACTGAGTGTTTTAGAAACTGTAAAACACAACATTACACTGCCTGTTCCTAGCGCTGTATGAGGTCAACAGACAAAGACTAGAGCTGAAGCTGGGCTGGTGCATTTTAACTGTTTACATGCCTCATGCTAATGTTTAATTCTAAATTTCCAGGCAATACGTCAATGGAAAAAATTGTGACACACCAATCAGAATGGCCATCATTATTAAAAAAAAAAAAGTCTACTAACAGTAAGTGTTGGAGAGGGTGTAGAGACAAGGAAACCTGCCTGTACTATTGGTAGGAATGTAAATTGGGACAACCATTATGGAGAACAGTATAACGGTGCCTTAAAAAACTAATATAGAACTACCATATGATCTTCCCTGTGGCTCAGTTGGTAAAGAGTCTGCCTGCAATGCAGGAGGGCCAGGTTCAATTTCTGGGTTGGGAAGATCCCCTAGAGAAGGAAATGGCAACCCACTCCAGTATTCTTGCCTGGAGAATCCCATGGACAGAGGAGCCTGGCAGGTTACAGTCCATAACGTCGCAAGAGTCGAACATGACTTAGTGACTAAACCACCACCACCATATGATCGAGCAATCCTATTTCTGGGCATATATCCCGAGAAAATCATAATTCTAAAAGATACATGTACCCAAATATTAATTACAGCACTATTCACAATAACCAAGACATGGAAGCAACCTAAATGTCCATCAACAGAGGAAGGGATAAAGAAGATATGATACATATATACAATGGACTATTATTCAATCATAAAACAGAACAAAATAATGACATTTGCAGCAATGTGGATGGCCCTAGAGATTGTCATACTGACTGAGGTAAGTCAGACACACAAAGACAAATATCATACGATATTGCTTTTATGTGGAACCTAAAAAAGCATACAAAAGAACTTAGTACTACTTATACCAGAAGTAGAGTCACAGATGTAGAAAACAAACTTGTGCTTACCAGGGGATGATGGGGAGGGAAAAACTGGGAGACTGGGATTGACACATATAGACTAGTATATCTAAAAGAGATAACTGATAAGGATCCACTATATAAGACAGGGAGCTCTAGTCAATACTCTACAGTGGCCTATATGAGAAAATAATCTAAAAAAAGAATAGGTTTATGTATCTGTATGGGCTTCCCAGGTGGTGCCAGTAGTAAAGAACCTGCCTGCCAATGCAGGAGGCAAAAGGGACACGGGTTCAATTCCTGGGTCGGGAAGATTTCCCAGAGGAGGGCATGGCAACCCACTCCAGTATTCTTGCCCAGAGAATCCCATGGGCAGAGGAGACTGCTACAGTCCATAGGATCACAATGAATTGGACACAACTGAAGCGACTTAGCATGCACTCATGAAGCAACTTAGCGTGCACACACATGTTTCAGTATAACTGATTCACTTTGCTGTATACGTAAAACTAATGCATCATAAATCAACTATATTTCAATAAAAATTTAAAAAAGGATACATGCACCTCAATGTTCACTGCAGCAGTATTTACAGTAGCCGAGACATGGATACAACCTAATGTCCATGCACAGAGGAATAACGAAGATGTGGTACGTCTTATATACAGCAGACTGTCACTCAGCCGTAAGAAAGAACGAAACAATGCCATCTGCAGCATTATGGATGGACCTAACCCACTCCAGCACTCTTGCCTGGAGAACCCCTCAGATGGAGGAGCCTGGTGGGCTGCAGTCTGTGGGGTGGCTTGGTCGGACACGACTGAGTGAAATGTACTTTCACTTTTCACTTTCATGCATTAGAGAAGGAAATAGCAACCCACTCCAGTGTTCTTGCCTGGAGAATCCCGGGGACAGGGTAGCCTGGTGGGCTGCTGTCTATGGGGTCGCACAGAGTCGGACACAACTGAAGCGACTTAGCAGCAGCAGCAGCAGCAGCAGAAATTATCATACAGAGTAAAGTGAGTCAGAGAAAGACAAGTGTCATATGGTATCATTTACATGAAATCTAATAAAAATGACATAAGTGAACTTTTGTATAAAACAGAAACAGACTCACAAATCTCAATCAAACTTGGTTACAAAGGGGGAAATGTGGGGGGAAGTGATAGATTAGGTGAGGATTAACATACCCATACTTCTATATACAAAATAAATAACAAGGACCTACTGTATAACACAGAGAACTCTACTCAATATTCTGTAATAACTTACATGGGGAAAGAATTTGAAAAAAAATGGACATATATATATATATGATATTGTTTGCTGCAACTAATACAATGGTGTAAATCAATTATACTTTAATGAAAATTTAAAACCATATAATAAGTAATGCAATAATTTAAAAAATCTTGACAACATATTTTAGTCATCTCTGTATTTACACAACTGCAAACAGCCTTGTTCTCTTTTATAGGGTGGTCTGTTGTTAACAAAGGGAGAAACCAAGGCAGCTTCTTTACTAATTAAGAGGAAATGGCAAAAGGCTATTTTTCTGTCTGAGCCAGAAGAGCAAACAGAAATGAAGCTGGGGTCTTTTTCAGTGCTGTTCAGAAAGGTGGGCTGGCAGTGTATCTGGATGACTTAATAAATGGTTAAAGCCTGAGAGATACGGAAGATAAGAGCCTGAAGGGATAGTCACTCAGGTCAGATTAATAAGGGTCCTTCCCTATCCCCGCCCCCCAGTGTGATACGGTGGCATTTCATTTCCTGTAAAGTCAAGGCTATTCCATCTTCTTGACAATGACAGAGGTTTGACTTGGCCTTCAGAATGGCCTGCATCTCTGTCTCCAGGTCACTGGCTCATCTGCACATGACACCAGCCAGTGTTTCCTTCAACTTTATTCTTCAATTTGTCATAAAGAGACCAAGACGCTAAATCAAGGCCTTTGGGTTTTAGGAGGAGGCAAGGGCATAACGCTGCTCTAGTCTTCCAAGTTACGAAGGAAATGTGTCCCACATCTCAGACTGGTAAGTTCCAGTGTCACAAAAAGGAACATTTACTGTAGCTGAGCTGGACGTGCTATGAGACCAGAGAATCACGGGATCCACAATCACCTTCCAAGGCCTCAAATGCAGACCAAACTCAGGTGAGGTTCAAGTGCACCTTGAGTTGAGCAGAGGAACCTGGTCATCAGACAGATGTCTGATTAATGAGATCAGCTGTCTGTGCAATACATTAGTAATTCTTTCAACTTCTGAGACTTCCCTGGTGGTCCAGTGGCTGGAACTCCACATTCGCAATGCACCGGCCAGGTATGACCCCTAGTCAGGGAACTAGCTCCCACATGCTGGAACTAAAGAAGAGTTGCATGCTGCAACTAAAAAGATTCCGCATGCCTCCACTAAGACCAAGCACAGCCTAAATAAATAAATATTAAAAAAAAACAAAACTAATTCTTTCAACTTCTTTGGTTCTATCAGGGGTTAGCAAACATATAATTCATTGGCTTTTAATCAAAATACTATGGATCACCAAAATTGCCAAAATGTATAGCCTAACTTGAAGTCCCTTTTTCCTCTCTTCTGTTGATGGCTAACGAGTATTTCTACTTCTTACCAATTGCTGAGACTTGGGAAATACTTTGAAATTATAGTATTGGGGCTTTCCATTGGGAAAATGTTTCTATGAGCAAAAACACAGACCTTCCTCTTTTGTCAAGGAAAAAAACCCAGGCCCTAGCGTATTCTGCTGGTAGTCTTATTGTTATCCTGCTGCCTGTGGGCCTGGCTCTATTCCACGCTGTATATTTTTCTTTTTTTTTTTTTAGATGGGCAAAGTTTTCCTTAACTGGGGAAATTCACTCCTATCACAAATTGCAAGACACTCTTCTGCTTTCACGCTCAGGTCTGCTATTGTTTGATCTGTTGGCTCAGAAGCAACTTTCAATTCCATTGTTCAAGTGTCCCCAGAATGAAGAAGACGACCACCCAATCAATAGAACAATACTTTCCACTTCAGGGAAAAATATATATCTTGCCAATTTCAAGTTCATATTGTCCCCAACACATCTGTAAAACTGTCTGCCCTGAATAATCTGTGATGCAGACAGTATAAAGTAAAACCCCCTCACATGGATTGACTAACAAAGACAGATGCAAAACAGCTTACAAGGAAAGCAAACACACAAATAAAACAGTGTGCGTCAAGGGCCTTGTCAATTACAAGAGAATGCTTTTCACATCTTATCATCAAAGACTAAAGGCTGGATATTTAAGGAATGGAAAAGAGGGTGTCCTTTAACTAACAATCTAAGTAAGGTGAAAAGGCAGTGTAGTGGGTATGGGGAAGAAAGAAGTTTGGAGTCAAACCTGGGTTCAAGAATCATTTCTTCTACTACGAATTAGTTGAGTCTGAGGAGGTAACCAGAAGGAGGAAATGACAACTCACTCCAGCATTCCCGCCCAGAAACTTGCATGAATGCAGGAGCTGGGCAGGCTACAGTCCACGGGGTCACAAACAGTCGGACACGACTGAGGGACTGAGCATGAGGCGGTCACCTAACTAGCTTCTCAGCCTCGTTTCCATACTCTGTCAGTGGAGATGAAATCAACATCAGCCCTCCATCCTCCGTGTGTGCTGGAGCGCGAATCAGATGGGATAACGGATTTGAAGTCATTACACAGGGCTATGTGAGCGTTTGCATCTCCAAAGAGAAAGACGGCATTCAAAAGAGTGGACGTGGCAGGTGAGCAGAGGCAGCCAAGACAGTGAGAGCTGGAGGTGACCAGCCCTTTCAGTCTTACATCCCGCATCCCCTCCTCTCTGCTCTGGGAGGTCCCAGATCTTCAGACCTTGCTGGTGGGGTGCAGGAGAGATTTGGAGCCTGGCCCTCAGCTGTGGAGCCCTGGGATTTCCCTCCTGTTGACCTGAGAGCCCTCCTTCACTGTTTTGCTTTTTGAGGGGGGAACCATATACATCCAAATTTAAAAAAACAATGAAATGAGTAGCAGCAGACTTGGTGATGGGTAGCTGGAGTTCTGATGAGGCCCAAGGCTTTAAAGTTCTCCAGGACTTTACCTAGAGCCTGGACTGGGGGACAAATAACCTAGAGTGGTTTTATTCCACCTCTGACTGTGCACCCTCTTCGAGTAACTCCTGGGCTTCAGTGACAGGTAGAGAAGAAGGAAAAAGCATAGAGGGAAGAGAAGAGTAAAAGAAGGAGAGATACCCCAGGAACAGCCAGTGCTCATTTAACTGAGCAAACCCAGATGGGGAAAACAATGGTTGCATGGGAGTCAGTGCTTCTAAAATAAAGGGGGACTTCCATGGTGGCTCAGTGGCTAAGAATCCAACTGACAGCGCTGGAGGCACGGGGTCCATCCCTGAGCTGGGAAGATGCCACATGCATCAGGGCAACTAAGCCCATGCACAACTCCCAGCCTGCACGCAAGAGCCCTGGAGCCCCAACTACTGAAGCCCATGGGCCCCAGAACCTGTGCTCTACACAAGAGAAGTCACTGCAACGAGAAGTTCACACACTGGAACAAGAAAGCAGCCCGCACTTGCCCCAGCTACAGAAAAGCCCGCATAGCAATGGAGACCCAGCACAGCCAGAAACAAACACATAAATAAAAACAGAGGCCCCAGAGTGATTGTTGGTGCATGGCTGGATTCGAGTACTACTGGGGTGGCTGAGAAAACACTCCCACGACAGCCCATTATAAGAAATGAGAGAATGACACCACCATACACCACACATACAAACTCCAAATGGCCTAAAGTCTTAACTGTAAGACATGCCATCACAACACCTGTAGAAGAGAACACAGGCAAAACGTTCTCTGACATAAACTGTACCACTGTTTTCTTAGGTCAGTCTCCAAGACAATAGAAATAAAAGCAAAAATAAACAGATGTGGCCTAATCAAACTTACAAGCTTTTATATAGCAAAGGAAACCACAAACAAAATGAAAAGACAGCCTATGGACTGGGAGAAAATATTTGCAAATGAAGTCACCAACATGGCCTAGTTTCCAAAATATACAAATACCTCATACAAATCAATAACAAAAGAACATACAACACAGTCAAAAAATGAGAAGACCTAAATAGACATTTCTCCAAATGAGGGCCAACAGGCATGTGAAAAGATGATCATCATTACTAATATTAGAGAACTGCAAATCAAAACTACGAGGCATCAGCTCACACAGATCAGAATGGCCATCATTAAAAAGCCTACAGATAACTAACCCTGAAGAGGGTGTGAAGAAACTGTTGGTAGGAATGTAAATTGGTGCAGCTACTATGGGAAAATAGAGGCTTCCCAGGTGGCTCCCTGGAAGACAATCTGCCTGCAAATGCAGGAGACACAGGTTCAATCCCTGGGTCAGGAAGATCCCCTAGAGAAGGAAATGGCAACCCACTCTAGTATTCTTAGCTGGAAAATCCAATGGACAGAGGAGCCTGGTGGGCTACAGTCCATGGGGTCACAAAAGAGTTGGACAGGACGTTGCGACTAAATGAGAACAATGAAAAACAGTATGAAGGTTCCTCAGAAAACTGAAAATAGAGTTTCCATTTGACCGAGTAATCCTACCCTGGGCATATATCTGGACAAAACTGTACTTAAAAAAGATACATGTAACCATATATTCAGAGCAGCACTATTTACAGTACCCAAGACATGGAAACAACCTAAACGTCCATCAGGAGATGAATGGATAGAGACGTGACACACATGTACACAAATGGAATAGTACTCAGCCACGAAAAAGAAAGAAATAGTGTCATTTGCAGCAACAATGATGGAACTAGAGACTATTATTCTAAGTGAAGTAAGTAAAAAAGAGACAAATAGCATATGTTAACACTTTCACATGAAATCTAAAATATGACATAAATAAACTTATCTATGGAACAGAAACAGACTCACAGGGACTTCCCTGGTGGTCCAGTGGCTGGGATTCCATGTTCCCAATGCAGGGGGCCTGGGTTCCATCCCTGGTCGGGGACCTAGATCCCATGTGCTGCAACTAAGACCCGGCACAGCCAAATAAATAAATGCATAATAATAAAGAGAAGTAGACTCATAGACATAGAGAACAGACTAGTGGTTATGAAGGGGAAGATGGGGTAGGGGAGGGATGGATTGGGAGTTTGGGGTTAGCAGATGCATATGACTATATATAGAATGGATAAACAAGGTCCTACAGTATACCACCATACAGGGAGCTATATTCAATACACACATACACACATACACACACACATACACACACATATGTATAACTGAATCACTTTGCTGTATAGCAGAGATTAATGCAACATTATAAATCAATTGCATTGCAATAAAATATATTAAAAAAAAAGAAATGAGAGAGCAAGATTGAGGCTGATTTTAGGGAACTGGTTCATGACGTGGTAGAGGCCTGGTTAAGTGCAAAGTCTGCTGAGGAGGCTGGTGGCCAGAGGTCAGGAAGAGTTATATCTGATTCAAGAGGCATCTACTGACAGAACTTCTTGCTAAGGGTAGTTATTCTTCATTCTATTAAGGCCTTCAACTGATTGGATGAAGTCCATCCATATTACAGAGGGTAATCTGCTTCACTCAAAGTCCAGCTATTTAAATGTTAACCTCATCCAAAACACATGTTTACAGAAACATCCAGAAGAGTCTTTGACCAAGTATCTTGGCACCGTGGCCCACCCAAGCAGACATATTAAACTAACCACCACATACAGTAAGGATGCTCCTCAATTCATTCATTTCACTCTCAGGCTTTTTGCCTATATTCTTTTTGCCTCTATAAACAGTGCTCAAAATTCATTTATTCCCAAAGAATCCCAGAAGAAAAATTATTAGGTCTAACGGTATGCTTATTTGTAATTTTAACAGATGCTGTGGGATTATTTCCAAAAGGGTTTTTTATTGTTTATAACAAACTCTTGGGGGTGTTTCTGGCACTGCTGGGTCATCTCTAACCAGTCAATGCAAAATTTTAATATTTTCTTCTTATGCCAAGGTGGAAATGTTTTCCAAGAAACCTTTTCCAAGGCTGAGACTTAAAACGTTTCTCATTCAGTGGGTGATAAGTGAGGTCAGCATATCTGAAACCTGATATTAAGTCTGTGTTACCCACAGGCATGAAAGGTGATGCTGTGGGCAGAAGACAAGAAGGCTTGGGTACCCCTGCTAGATCCAGGTCAAGAATGATGCACACTCCTTAATTTGACCTCCCCGTGACTTCTGTGACTGCTGGATAATATTTTGAGATATTAACTCATGTGTTTTTTTACTCTCCTCCATCTTATCCTTTTGCTTCCCTTTATTTAAGCTTAAGGGAGGTGTATACATAAGAAGGGGTTTCCCAGGTGGCACCAGTGGTAAAGAACTCACCTGCTAATGCAGGAGACATAAGAGATACAGGTTCAATCCCTGGGTCAGGAAGATCCCCTGGAGGAGGGCATGGCAACCCACTCCAGTGTTCTTGCCTGGCGAATCCCATGGACAGAGGAGCCTGATGGGCTACAGTCCGTAGGGTCACAAAGAGTTGGACACTACTGAAGTGACTTAGCACTCACGCACTCACATGCCTAAGAAGAAAGCAGAAGAGACCTGGGAGATTTCTTGTTCCCTACAGAGTATGGGAGGTTTCTGCAGTGCTAAGAGGAACAAAGGAGTTTGCAAGAAGACAGAGTGAGAGAAAAATCAAGGGGGCAGAGACTAGATCATAAGACACCCACCAGATAAAACGCCAAGGGGAGAATGGGCTGCAACTCCTCAAGCCATGGAGATAACCCTGAACCTCCTGGCAGAGAAGGAAAGGCCTCAAGGAACAGGGGCTGAAAGTCAGGTTTCAGTCGATGTGACCTTTGACTGTGTCCCCAAGGATTCCCTGCTCTAAGCATAGTATCCACTGTGTGCTCAGTCACTCAGTCATGTTGACTCTTTGTTGGCCCTGGAGACTGTAGTCTGTCAGGTTACTCTGTCCATGGGATTTCCCATGCAAGGATACTGGAGGGGGTTGCCATTTGCTTCTCCAGGGGCTCTTCCCAACCCAGGGACTGAACCCATGTCTCCTTCACCTCCTGCCCTGTCAGGCAGATTCTTTGCCACTCCATCACCTAGGAAGCCCACCCTAACAATCTTCTCAGCTTAAAACCTTGGAACTGTGGTTCAGCCCTGGGTCAAAACCCTAATAATAACTGACATTTATCAAAGAACTAATCTTTAAACACATAAAGAAGATAATTCTCTTGTTATTAGAATAGGAAGCTTACAGTAGAAATTATGGCCATTGAAGGCAGAGTTTTGCCACCTTGGCACTACAGACATTGTGAGCTGGGTGACTTTTTGCTGCAGGGGTCTATTCTGTGCACTGCAGGATGTTGGCAGCATTCCTGGCCTCTGCTCACTAGATATGGGTAGTGCCCCCTCTCTGCTCCCAGCTTTGACAACCAAAAATGTCTCTAGACGTTTTGCCCAATGTCCCCTAGGAACTTACATGACACTTGATTGAGAATCATGGGTTTCAGAGCAGGTAAAGAAAGGTTGTCCTTCTTGAGTCTGTGGGCAGAGATTCTTCGAGGTACACATACTGACATCAGTTCTATTCATTGTGCTGCTTGGAGGCCAACAAGACACTGAGCTTCTTTCAGCTCTGCCTCCCCGACAATGTTTTGCTTGGGCTAATTATTAAACATTAGCTTTCATTCTCTGAACGACTTGTCAACAGGCGGATGACATCCAGAAATGGAAGGACATGCATCTTAATTAGACCTACAGTGGTTAATGGGTCAGGGAGGCGTTCGGAATGCTCTGAGCCCTCACTGACCTTTCCCAAGCTGGGACCTGTCAGCTCTGTGGCTGTGCCAGACTTCAACGGATGCCTGTTCTGGAAACCCTGGCTGCCCTTCAGGCCCTTTTAGTTTCATACTAATAAGCCTGATTTAGGTTTTGCATTACAGAGCAGCAACCAAATGTTATTGCCAGCAAGGGCAAATTGCTGATGTCCGCGGTCTTTTCCAGGCAAGCACATGAATGTGATATTTTCTCCGCCTCCTCTCTTCTCACTGAGAAGATGATTCTTGGAGATAATCCACTTGGTTATCTATGGACGTGAACATAATTTGGAGGCAGCCGTAATGCCAGATGGCCAGCTGAAGCTGGGAGCCCTGAGTGGATTTCTGAGCCAAATTCCCTCCCTGGAGGAGCAGAGGAGAGGGTGTGTATGGATGGGGAAGGCTAAGAGCTACATTTCTGGAAAGGAAGGGCACACTGGGAGTGGCCGGCATGAATGACCACTGTCCTTGCCAAATATGCACGGCATGCCTTAGGTGAGTGGTTGAGAAAACTCCGTGAGTGCTTGTATGGACAGATTCTGGAAACAGGACACCCAGGGCAGCTGTAGACTGCCTTTCCCCAGAGGTTGAGGCTGCCTGGGTAGTTCTCATTCTCCTGCTTGACTTGGCCAACCCTGAAGTTTGGGGTGATTTCTCACAGTGTGTCCTAACTTAATGACCCTTAGATGTGTGTGGGCTCTGGGAGGCAAGAGCTGGTGGCTAAGACAAGGGACCAGTAATACCCAGCTATGGTGGGCTGGCTGCTTCAGTGAGCACATACCTCAATGAGAACTCTGGTGAAACTCAGCTATTTGAATGTGCGTCAGGGCTTACTGGGAGAACAGCCCTGGACTGAGAAGGAAGGAGAAACTGAGAGGGAGTAGGAGGAAAAGGGAACCAAGAGAGTGGGAGGATACTTAGAAAGAAATCAAACAAAAGACAAATGAAAGACCATCAAGACTTGGACAGTGACATTTAGATTCAACAAAATGGAGAAGAAAAGGAGGCTTCAGGATGATGAATATAACTATTTCATCATATCAATTTTTAAAATATGTATTTGTTCTCGATTGGTAATTCATTACTGAAATTCATCAGGTTGTCATCTTTTGTCTTGCAAACTCGATCCTGGAGGAAAAAATCTCCTTGACTTTTGGTTTTAGAAGTTATGGTTCTGTCACTTACTATGTGACTTTGGGTAAGTCTTATTTCCTCTCTGAATATCACTTTTCTGCTTATTTAAAATAAATACATATGATAGCTAACTTATGAAATGCTATGAAAATCAAATAAAAAAGTATACAAACTCATAAACTGTATACAAACTGATAATTATACTTGCTTACAACAAAAATACAGTCTTTTCCAATTCATTCTTCACCCAGATTTCAAAGTAAAAATCTGAACACATATCTGATAAAGGGGTTCTGTGGCTTCCCCAGTGTCTCAGCCATAAGGAATCCACCTGCCAATGCAGGGAACGTAGTCGGGAAGATCCCTTGGAGGAGGAAGTGGCAACCTACTCCAGTATTCTTGCCTGAGAAATACCATGAACAGAGGAGCCTGGAGAGCTACAACTGCAAGGGGTTGTAAGGAGTTGGACACACCCACACCCCCCCACCCCCGACACACACACACATGTCTGCAGTACTCCTTGGCTCCCCATGGTTTCCCAGAAAATGTTCACACAACCTCCCCGGTCTGGCTTCTGTGTACCCTTCTTCCCTCTCACTAGTCCAAGCTTGAACTCAACAAGGTAGCAATTCTAATTTATCTAATTTATTCTAATTTATTCTCCTAATGCAATGAACATTTGATTTCCACCACTTGGCCTGAGAGAGTCTCAGTATAGGCAGCTTTCCATGGGACTTGATGGCAGAGAGCCTTGCTCCAGGTCTGCAGACTGAAGTACCCATTGGGCTGGGCAGGGAATATCAGAAAATCTAATTTATTCTCCTAATGCAATGAACATTTGATTTCCACCACTTGGCCTGAGAGAGTCTCAGTATAGGCAGCTTTCCATGGGACTTGATGGCAGAGAGCCTTGCTCCAGGTCTGCAGACTGAAGTACCCACTGGGCTGGGCAGGGAATATCAGAAATGAGTGAGTCAAGAAGTGCAGACAGTTACTACTTGGACTCAGCTAACTATCTTGTTTTGCAGAAACAGGGTACTGATCTTGTTAGATCTTAAAGAGAATCTCCTCCAATTCAGGTTTCTACACAAAATCTCTTAACTTTTAAAGCTTGACAGGAATTAAAAAAATTTTGAAACCAAGTGTTGTTCTAATAGAATATGTCACAGAGCTGCATGTGACTATGAACTACCATTTTCAGCCCCTGGCCTTATCCTTCATGTTTATGGAAATGAAAATAAAACTAACCATATAAAAACTCCATAAAATGTTAGTTGCTGCCCTAATGTTTGTTTTCTTGATCAAATCATTCTGGTCCTTCAAAATGCTATACAAGCATCACCTCTTATGGGAAGCCTTCACTCCTTTATCATTCCATCTCCTCTGGCACCTCCTTCGTCCAAGTCTGATTATTGCATAATCCAATATGGCTGCTGAAGCTCCAGCCATTACATCTGTACTCCAAACAAGAGGCTGGGGGAAGGAGATGAAGTGCCAAAGGGTCTTCTCCCAGATGAGTCAATCCCTCTCAAAAGGTTTTCAAAAGTCTTACCCTGAAATTTGACTTTCATCTCATTGTACAATCCTAGCTGCAAGGTGTTAGGGAGATGTAGTGAAACCATCAACTAGAATAGACCAGGATTTTTTCAAAAACAGGAAAATTATTATTAACTGAGCAATTAGCACTCTCATCCATACATCCTGACTTGTTTCTCTGCTTCTATTATTGATACAATTTATTCTTCAAATAACCATTGATCCTAAGTTTGATTATACCACTCTCCCCAACTTACACAAGTTTAAGAGATTCCATCATTTTTACAAGAATAGAAGCATCATTAAGGCCCAAAATGCCTGTGGGACTTGGCATGGCCCACCTCTTCCCTCAGCCCAAGCCTCATTCTCTACCCTCTGGCTCTCATTCTCTGCTCCACCTTACTAGAGCTATTTCAGTTCCATGAATGAGCCAGGCTCTTTCCATCCTTTGCACAAGCTGCTGTCCCTGCCTTGAACTCGCTGCCTCCAACTGACAGATGCCTCCAAGTATCATCCGAAATGATGCATCTTCAGGAAGCCACCCTCACCACCTCAACAGAGCACCTCTCTGTCTCATTCTTCTTGGGTCTACATACTCATTCACAACCTTCCCTCAGTTCAACACACCAAGCTGATGTGTGTGAACATCTCTGATGACCAGTCTTCCTCATGAGACCCTGTGCATAGTCAGGACAAGGGCATGTGTTGGACCTGCTCCCTCTGCTTGCCTTCCAGGGCCTGATAGATGAGCAGCATGCAGTAAATATTTACTGGCTTCAGTTGCTAACATAAAGCAGTCTGGCCCTATGGACTTACATAGGTAGAGGGTATGTGAGACTCAGCCAAATGTTTACAAGCCACTTTGTCTCTCCAAATCCATAGCAAAAAGTTATGAATTTAGGATGATCTCAGATCCTGCCCAATTAGCCACTTAATGCTCAAAGCATCGAACCCCCCTTTTCTTCCTTCTACAGAGTAGCATTTTGAAGCCTTCTCAGCTAAGCTGTTCTATGCTTGGTGATGAATGTCAAGTGGCTGTTTCCACATTCCCTGCTCAGTGAAATATATTCAACAAACATCAATAATTAAACACGTGAGGGAGAGGATACCCATTTGTTTACATTTCGGGAAACCAGCTCGAACTGCTTCACCCTAAAACAAAAACTAACTTCTACAATAAACAAACACAGCTTCATGAAACTGTTTTCCTTTAAAGCTGTGCCTCATAAAAGAACAAAACAAAGCAAAAATGAGGAAGAGATTTCCCAAGAAATGTATCATGCAACTTTATCTGAGAGTGCAAACTGAAGGTGAGTGGAGACGATGTCAACCAAAGAGCTGGCAGTGTCTACAGCTGGGGTAGGGAAAGCCTATTAATTATTGATACTTTTCCTTCTGAAGGCATGTGCCATGAATTCCAAGCTGGTTCTAATATATACAGAGGCAAAGAGGCGAGACGACTTGCTCCAACTGCTAACATTTGTTTTCTGCTCCAAGTACATTGGGACTGTGAGAGTTGAGGGTGATGCTCTCTGTCCCCATGAACTCTGGCAGTGTGCTGGAGGATGGGAAGCCCCACAGAGGTCAACACAAGGATGGTCCAAATGAATCCAAGTTTATGCCTTTCCTTCTCCATGGGTGACCCAGAGAGAGAGTATCTCACAGCCTCACACCAGATGCTAATCAAATTATATCCAGATGCTCCATAAACATGTGTCAGCAGCTGAAAAGACCTCTTCTAATTGGGACAAAAATCACATTTTCCAACGCTGTAGGTAAAATACACAAGTAAAAATATAACTCTGGGGCTGTTTAAATATATCCTAAGGTGCTTTATTTTTCTTCAGCACAAAGAAAGTCCAGGTTGAGCAAACAGTGTATGTCTTAAGTTTGTGTGGAGGAAGAGTGAGAGGAGAGAGAAGAATTAGGCAGTCTGTCTAGTTCCCTTTGCTTATAGATGATACTTCTGTAAGATTTTGTGCCCTGATTTGAAGACTAACTGGATTTTAGTAAATCCTCTTTTCTGCTGATTGTGGGGCTCCTAATGCTAACAAGTACAACTGAGTTTCATGCTGAAGAATAACCCAAAGTGCTTTCTTGTTCATTTAGTGCAGAATGTATCTTCTTCAATGGATGCTTCAGTCTCTGTTGAGTGCTTACCTATGCACGGGCATAGGGGACTTTGGGGTACAGTGGTTTAGTCAGCTGGGAGCTTTTAAGTAATTCACAGGGTGGTATCAGAGACAGACAAGTCAAGAGGATATTATAACACATGGAAACACAATGTGGAAACACAATCAGAGGGAGACTGAGGTGCTAGGGTTCTCGACCTTCAGCCTGGGGATGGGGATGGTCTGAGAGAGTTTCCAGGGTGAAGCTATAGGGTAAAGGAGCCCAGGGAAGTAGAGGGGAGAGGACGGTGTCTTCTCACCTCTAGAGAAATGCCATGCGCTATGTCTCCCGCCACAGGCAGATTCGTTACCGTCTGAGCCACCAGGGAAGCCCATGTTAGTGACACAAATTTTGATTGAGAGATGCATCATTGTTACTACATAAAATGGCCGTGGCTTCCCTAGAAAGCAGCAAGTTGAATATTATTAGACACATGCAGAGACTAGATTAACATTCCAGGGAATTATAAAAGGTGGGAGCTCCAATACTTCCACCTCATGTGAAGAGCTGACTCATTGGAAAAGCTCCTGATGCTGGGAAAGATTAAGGGCAGGAAGAGAAGGGGGCGACAGAGGATTAGATGGTTGGATGGCATTGTCAACTCAATGGACATGAGTTTGAGCAAGCTCCAAGGGATAGTGAAGGACGGGGAAGCCTGGCATGCTGCAGTCCATGGGATGGTAAAGAGTTGGATACAACTTAGCGACTGAACAACAACAAGGAGATTAGACAGGAGGCTGATTGGGTCTATGGACCCAATCCCAGAGGCAATACAAATACCCAAAGGTAGACTTCAGGAATGTGGACTTGTTTGAAAGCTTACTAGTTAGTCATTAGGCAAATCAGAACACAATAAGATACCATTTTACACCCATTAGGGAGACGGAACCATGAGGACGGCTCTTATTTTTTTTTAGATGTAAAACAACACACATTGGCCAGGATGCGGAGGTAATGGAATCTTTTGTACTATGGGTAAGGAAAATGATACAGCTGCTGTGGAAAACTGTATGGTACTTCTTTAATAGTTAAACATAGACTTCCTATATGATCCAGCAATTCTACATCCACATATATACCAAAGGCATATACTTTGGTGTATATATATAAAGCAGGGCCTCAGACATTTGTATACCCTGTTCCTGGAAGCATTATTCGCAATAGCCAAAAGGTAGAAACAACTCAAAACTCTGTCAGCACATGAATGGATTAACAAAATATGGTCTATATACACAGTGGAATATTATTTGGCCATATAAAGGAATACAGTTCTGACACAAGTCACAACACGAACGAACCTTGAAGACATTATCCTCAGTGAGATAAGCCAGACACAAAAGGACAAATTATGATTCCACTTGGGTGAAATATTTAGACTCAACAACATAAAGTAGACTAGAAGTTACTAGGAGTTGTGGCTTAATGCTTATAGAATTTCTGTTGGGGATAAAGAAAAATGTTTGGAAACAGACACTGATGGTTGTGCAAGAGTGTCAGTGTTCTTATGGCCACCAAACTGTGTAGTTAAAATGGTTAAAATATACATTTTATGTCAATTATATGTTACCACAATGGACAAATAAAAAGCTCCCAAGCTGATTAAAAAAAAAAAAATCAGTCCATAGAGCAGTTTTGGAGAAGCACTGGACTCACGTATATAAGTCTAGGAGTTTCAGAGAAACCAAAGCCGGGACTTCCCTGGTGCTCCAACAGTAAAGACTCCGAGCTCCCAATGCAGAGGGCCTGGGTCAGACCCCTGGTCAGGGAACTAGATCCTGCAGGCTGCAACAAAGACCCAGTGCAACCACATAAATAAATATTAAAAATAAATGAAAAGTTAAAGCATATTCATGGCATTAGAACAAACTGTAGAGTCTTCCTTCAGGAACACCGCTAACTTGTAAGCACAGGTGAACTCCAAGCCTTTTGGGGATCTGCACAAGCCAATAAAGGACCTCTCTCTGATGACAACAGTCAATGAAATCCAAGGTCTTTCTCTTGGAACAATAGATGACGGGAGATAATTCAACTCTTCTACCTGTTTCCATGCATCATCCATGGTGAAGGTCCATTTCTTTGTGCCAAAGCTACACAATGCTGCTGCTGCTGCTAAGTCGCTTCAGGCGTGTCTGACTCTTAGCGACCCCATGGACTGCAGCCTTCCAGGCTCCTCTGTCCATGGGATTTTCCAGGCAAGAGTACTGGAGTGGGGCGCCATTGCCTTCTCCCAAGCTACACAATGAAAGCCAACAAATGTCCACCTTCCCTTTAGCAGACACCCCAAATTTCAGATGCACGTGTGCACTTTGAGTCTTTGGACTTGCATCCATCTCCAAAAGGTGGGAAAGGAATAAGGAGGGTACACTTAAGTGTTTTCATTTTTATTCCCTAAAAAGCAGAGCCTAAGCCAAAGTCTTAAGTGCAGACAGGTTTCTTTGGGAAATGGTCTCAGGGAGCAGGAGTGAAGGATGGAGTGGCAAATAAGGAAGACATGAAAAGTCTATACTAGGAAGTGTTATTTAGTTGGACAAGTACTTATGTGGGCTAGAAATAATCTCTTTTCTCAAAGGACACTGTGAGAAGTCATTTAAGAGAGAAGCCAGGACTGGCCACCCAGGAACTGAAAAAGAAAAATATTTATCCATGGCTCAGCTCCTTCAGTTCAGTTCAGTTCAGTCCAGTTGCTTAGTCGTGTCCGACTCTTTGCGACCCCATGAATCGCAGCACACCAGGCCTTCCTGTCCATCACCAACTCCCGGAGTTCACTCAAACTCATGTCCATCCAGTTCCTGATGCCATCCAGCCATCTCATCCTCTGTCATCCCCTTCTCCTCCTGCCCCCAATCCCTCCCAGCATCAGAGTCTTTTCCAATGAGTCAATTCTTCTCATGAGGTGGCCAAAGTACTGAAGTTTCAGCTTTAGCATCATTCCTTCCAAAGAAATCCCAGGACTGATCTCCTTCAGAATGGACTGGTTGGCTCTCCTTGCAGTCCAAGGGACTCTCAAGAGTCTTCTCCAACACCACACTTCAAAAGCATCAATTCTTCAGCGCTCAGCCTTCCTCACAGTCCAACTCTCACATCCATACATGACCACAGGAAAATCCATAGCCTTGACTAGACTGACCTTAGTTGGCAAAGTAATGTCTCTGCTTTTAAATATACTATCTAGGTTGCTCATAACTTTTCTTCCAAAGAGTAAGCATCTTTTAATTTCATGGCTGCAGTCACCATCTGCAGTGATTTTGGAGCCCCCCAAAATAAAGTCTGACACTGTTTCCACTGTTTCCTCATCTATTTCCATGGAGTGATGGGATTGGATGCCATGATCTTCGTTTTCTGAACGTTGAGCTTTAAGCCAACTTTTTCACTCTCCACTTTTACTTTCATCAAGAGGCTTTTTAGTTCCTCTTCACTTTCTGCCATAAGGGTGGTGTTATTTGCATATCTGAGGTTATTGATATTTCTCCCGGCAATCTTGATTCCAGCTACCTTTCACTTTCATCAAGAGGCTTTTTAGTTCCTCTTCACTTTCTGCCATAAGGGTGGTATCATCTGCATATCTGAGGTCATTGATATTTCTCCTGGCAATCTTGATTACAGTTTGTGTTTCTTCCAGTCCAGCATTTCTCATGATGTACTCTGTATAGAAGTTAAATAAGCAGGGTGACAATATACAGCCTTGACGTCCTCCTTTTCCTATTTGGAACCAGTCTGTTGTTCTATGTCCAGTTCTAACTGTTGCTTCCTGGCCTGCATACAGATTTCTCAAGAGGCAGGTTAGGTGGTCTGGTATTCCCATCTCTTTCAGAATTTTCCACAGTTGATTGTGATCCACACAGTCAAAAGGTTTGGCATGGTCAATAAATTTCCAAGTATAGACAATAGAAAAGTCAACCTTCTGCCTAATGTGAAGCAATTCTGTCTTTTATACAACTAAAAACACCCCACCCCTCTCCTCAAAAGAAGAGACCCATTTTATCCATCTTTGCATTATATTAACTCCCTTCAGTCCATGCCATGTCTTCTCTTTAAAATTGTGAAACTCAGACAGTAAGATATAAAATTAACTACTATTAATACATTTTTACTTAGATGTTAGAATGAGATGAGGGAAAATGGGTTAATAAATGCAAAATATATTCATACCAAAAGAGGAAAGAACTCGTAATTCCTTGCTTCCTCTTTTCTGAATCTGGTTATATGGTCGTAGCTGGTATGTATAACTTACCTTCTTCCATGATTCATTTTACATTCCCTTTGCTCCTTAGGAAGTGCCACAAATGGTCAGTGGTTATTTCCACAGCATCCCAGGCAGCCAGAAATATATGTGCAAATGGGTAGATAGGAGGACCAGTCTGGAGTTCTGGGCACTCTTGGGTGTTTATGTGTCTCACAAATCTCCCCTTTAAATGAACTCAGACTGGGCTGTGAAGCTGCCATTGGGTAAGACATCCAGGCCATGTCCTGTCTTCCGCACCCTGAGTGGCTGGATTTTCACTCTGATGGTTTTCACGGCCCTAGGTCTTGGCGCTGTATTCTGGCTCGGGCCCTGGCCCCTCAGATTGCTGACCTTCGGTTGGGCCCCCCTTCTGCCCCTGCCCTTGCTTTTCTTGTCCTGACCTCTGGCTTCCCTGAGAAACTAAGCGATGCCCAGTTGCTATAGCCCCCTGGGCTCTTTCCAGAAAAGTCTATTGTTCAATAACCCCAATAAAGAGGAGGATGACAGGAAGTAGGTAAATGAATCATGTGAATAATGATGATAACAGTGATGGCGAGCATAAATGGTCTAGCATCTATGGCTGTACTAACTTTCTTTTCTGTGCTGAGTCCGAACCAGGGAGAGTGAATCACACCCCTCCCAATCTGCTTAGAGGGGCCGGTAACAGACCCCATGTGAGTTATGGTTAAGACAATCTTGTAGCTGCTGAAAACCTAATGTGAAAATAACCCATTCCCACCTCCTTAAAAATGGTTTACTTGGTTTTGCTCATCAAATTTACATCTTAAATTTGTTTTCATCTGCATATCTTTATAGTGTGAATACTTTTTTCCTGAGATGATTTACTGTCTAAATTTCCTTGAGTTAGCATTTTCTTATCTCTTATTTTGTAGAATCTGGGTATCAACCTTATATAGTTTAACAAGTCTTCATACATTTTGAACAATAAATTTTTCTGATTATATTCAAATATATTTCCCTTTTCTGTTGCTTTTCCTCTGATATTTTATTGCTTTTTGTTGTACAAAAGTCCTTGGTTTTATGGATTGCCAACACATTCATCTTGTTTCTATTGATAACCTCCATTTTAATATTCATAAATTTATTTTCCTCAGAACTGAGATAAATATTCTTTTATGTTTTCTTCTATATTTTATGTGGATTGGATTTTTATATTTATCTCTGGTCCCTATTGGAGAAGGCAATGGCACCCACTCCAGTACTCTTGCCTGGAAAATCCCATGGATGGAGGAGCCTGGAAGGCTGCAGTCCATGGCGTCGCTGAGGGTCAGACACAACTGAGCGAATTTGATTTTACTTTTCGCTTTCATGCATTGGAGAAGGAAATGGCAACCCACTCCAGTGTTATTGCCTGGAGAATCCCAGAAAGAGGGGAGCCTGGTAGGCTGCCGTCTATGGGGTCGCACAGAGTCGGACACAAGTGAAGTGACTTAGCAGTAGCAGCAGCTGGTCCCTATGAAGTCTGTAGGGTAGCACTTAAGAGCCCAGACTTTGGTATCAAAAGATACAAGTTCAAAACCTGTCTTTCCTCCATACTGCCCATGTGACCTTGGAAAAACACCATTTGTCTTCTCTGAAGCTATTGTCTCAGATTAGCTCATCATAATTCCTTTTTCTTTCTCATATATATTTTGATAGTGAAGTATAAGAGAAAAGTTCATGAAACATACATGCATACCTGATCACCTTTTAAAAAATTTTGTGTTTATTTAGTTTGGGTGCACTGGGTCTTCATTGCTGCATTGAATGGGGGCCGCTCTGTGGCAGCCCACAGGCCTCTCATTGCAGCGGCTTCTCTCACTGCGGAGCGTGGGCCCTGGGCACATGGGGTTCAGTGGTTGCAGCTCACAGGCTCTAGACCTTGGGCTCAGTAGTTGTGGCACTCAGGTTTTCGTTGCTCCGAGGCTTGTGGAATCTTTCGGGACTAGGGATTGAACCTGTGCCCCCTGCATCGCCAGGCTCATTCTTATCCACTGCACCACTAGAAAGTCCCTATCACCTTTCTAAATTATTTCTTCACCACTTTTTGTCCCAGTTGGATTCCACTCTGTATTATCCCACAGAAGTTTGAATTTGAATTGCACTAAATCTCATCCTTATATTGTCCAAATGCACTGCTGGCTAAAGTAATACCCGAAGAGGGGTGTCTGGAGGCTGGCCAGTTAAGACAACCACCAATTGGTTGATAGATGGTTCACCAAGAAGGGATGCTTCAAAATGAATGAGCAAGAAAATGTGCCAGAAATTGAGACTGGCACAGAGTGGGAATTCACTAAGTGGGAATCAGAATTGGGAAAGTCAGATAGAGGCAGTGATGAAGAAATGGACAAAGCAGAGAGTAAGCTGGCAACACTGGCGATTGTGCCCGCCATTCTGTGTTTTCCCTTCACGGTGACGTTGGCACACCTGGGTAGGCAGAAAGGGAGCAGCAGCGGGGCTGAGGAGCATTAGGAAAACACAGGTGTGCTGTTACTTCACTGCCTGTGGTATTTCTAGGCATGATGTAGTTCTCTTTCTATGTATTAATGTCTTCTTTTTGCCATTAAATATTTATAACATTATTTAAATAAATCTCTCACAGTGTGGGTTGATATTCAAATTTTTTATTGCTATAAATGAGCTCTTTGTTCTCGCTTTATTTTCAGTGTGCTACCAAGTCTATGACAACACAATTGACTTTTGAGGCTGCCTCTTATATCCCATAACTCTACGAAATTCATTTTTTACTTCTAATAATATTTTGGTTGATTTCTTTTGATTCTCTCGGTCTCCAGCAAAAAGCAACATTTGTATTCCTTTGTTATTTATATCTTTTATTGTCTCCCCTCTTGTCTTCCCTGCAAGTTATTGCAGGCTCTTCTGGCACAATTATTAAATAGATACAATGAAGAAGGCATCTTTGGTTTGGTTCAGTTTTCTTTTTCTCTTTTTAAGGGTATAGTTCTAACAGTTCTCCAACATGTATAATGTGCCTTGTATTTAACTACCACTCAACATATGTAGGTTGAAATGAGATGAATACTACATTTAAAATAAATAAAGAGAGAAGCTACCCGTTGAATCTTAGAACTGTATACAAAATGCAGTTTTCTTTTTCATTACGGTTTATTGGATATTGAATATAGTTCCCTGTGCTACACAGTAGGACCTTCTTATCTATTTTATAGATGGTGGTTTGTATCTGCTAATCCCAAACTCCTAATTTCTTCCTCCCCTCTTCCCTTTTGGTAGCTGTAAGCTTGTTTCCTACATCTGTGAGTCTGTGTCTGTTAGTAAATAACTTCATTTGCATCACATTTTAGTTTCCACATATAAATGATATCGTATGGTATTTGTCTTTTTCTTTCTGTCTTGCTTCACTTCGTGTGATAATCTCTAGTTCCATCCATGTTGCTGCAAATGGCATAATTTCCTTCTTCTTTGGGACTGATTAGTATTCCATAGTGTATATACACCACATCTTTTTTTATCCATCCACCTGTCAACGGGCATTTAGGTTATCTCCACGGCTTGGCTGTTATAAATTGTGCTACTATGAACACTGCAGGGCATGCATCTTTTCAAATTACAGTTTTGTCCAGATATATGTTGAGTAGGATTGCTGGATCATATGGTAGCTCTATTTTTTTGTTGTTGTTAAAGAAGATACTTTTATTTTCAGTTCTTTCAAAGTGTGTGTAAAAAGCCATCTCTTCTGAGGCAGCTGAGCCACATGAATAACTTCCCCTTTTAGGGAAATATTAATATTCATTTTCCAGATGTAAAATGAATATCAAATTTATTTCTAAGAGTCCCGTCTGTTGTTTAGTCCCTAAGTCAGGTCTGACTCTTTGCAACCCCATGGCTCGTAGCCCTCCAGGCTCCTCTATCCATGGGGTTTCCAGGCAAGAATACTGGAGTGGGTTGCCATTTCCTTCTCTAGGTAGCTCTACTTTTAAAGGACCCTCTATACTGTACTCCATAGTAGCTGAGCCACTTTATGTGCTCATTAGCAGTTTAGGAGGGTTTCCTTTTCCTCCACATCCTCTCCAGCATTTGTTGTTTGTAGAGTTTTAAAAGATGGCCATTCTGACCATGGAGAAGGCAATGGCACCCCACTCCAGTACTCTTGCCTGGAAAATCCCATGGACGGAGGAGCCTGGTGGGCTGCAGTCCATGGGGTCGCTGAGGGTCGGACATGACTGAGCGACTTCACTTTCACTTTTCACTTTCATGCATTGGAGAAGGAAATGGCAACCCATTCCAGTGTTCTTGCCCTGAGAATCCCAGGGACGGGGGAGCCTGGTGGGCTGCTGTCTATGGGGTCGCACAGAGTTGGACACGACTGAAGCGACTTAGCAGCAGCAGCAGCATTCTGACCAGTGTGAGGTGTTACTCATTATAGTTTTGATTTGCACAAAGTGGATTTTTAAACACGTCAAAGTTATTTCCAGACCATATAAAGGTAATGTAATGACACTTGTTATTTTGGGTTTTATGCTAATATGATTAATTATATTGAGGCTTTTAATTTCTGTATGATGATTTGAATTTCATGATTAAACCTGGCTTGGGTTTCATGAGTAATTCTTCTAAGGTGTTTTTATTTCCATAGTTTTTAACTGGGATTTTTGAATCTATTTTTCCAAAGTGAATTGTTCCAGTTTGTTTTCCTGACTGGTATCTGTCAGATGTGAAAGTTAGCCTGTATTAGCCTGCAAGATTGTTAGCTGACATTTCATCTTTTTTTATATTTTTAAAACTTCATAAATCTCAAGCATCTGCGATTTTTCGAAAGTTAAGAAAAGCACTTGGGAATCCACCTGGAGTAGCTTCCTTGTGCAGAATAAGTCTTTAGTCACATTGCTTACTATATCCCATTCTGTTATTCATTGGTTTCATAGCAGTTCTTGGAATTTAAAAATACGTATGAGGAATTATGTACTTGCAGTTAGATATCAACTTTATTACCATGGAACCAAGAATAATTCTACTAAATTATAAGGAATACAAATGAAAGATATGTTTCTTTTCTCATCTAGCAACTTTATTCATAACCTCACTGGGGCTGAAACTCTGCCTTTTTCACCCATTTTCCCACAGAGTCAAGTGTAACATTACATCCACCGTTGGCATTAAGGAAATGTTCATGGAATAAGTGAAATTAAGGGGGAGGCCCTTTTTTTGCACGGAGGTGAGTTTAGTTTTCAGAGTTGTCCCTCCCCTATTTTATTTTAAGTCATGCTTCTTTATATCTTGGGGGTCTGAGCTAATTGATGAAATAATGTATTTTAAAATGATGTATATCTTGCCTAGCCCAAAGAAGTGGATTGAAATATTTAAGGGTATACAAATGTAAAGTTAAAGATAATAAAAAAATGAAGTGTAGGAAAACACATGTTAAATGCTGAGAAGAGTTAGATTGCCATGATATGGTAAAATTTAACCTTTACCCCTTAAGGTCTCTCACAGTGTGTGTTTAATTTCCTGACGGTGTTGACTTTACATGATTCAGTGTAGATACTGTCAAAGTGGAGATCTACTTGCCTCTTCTAAACTCTCTGCTTTCCCTCTTTGTCTGGTTAGTTCTGTGCTCTTGGCTTTTCCTGTTTCCTCTGATGAATGGTCTTCCCACCTGGAGATGTGGTCCTGACTGTGCCCGCCATGTGGGGGCTAAGAATGCCAGTTGTCTGTGCCCAGGACAGCTTCTTCCTGAGCATTCGTGCTGGGCAGCTCCCGAATCTTACACTTTTATCAACAGTTTCCTTCTGAGCTGGGAATAATTCTCTCCTGCTTTTCCTTTCTGTGGCTAAGGTTGCAGGCTAGTGTCCCAGGAAAGAAGCTCTCAAGGAAAGAACGGCACGCAGGATGTTTCTTAAGGAAGAATCCTGGGGGCCAGTGGAATTCTTAGGAATCACAGTGATAAAGAATCCACCTGCCAATGCAGGAGATGCAGGAGATGCAGGAGACACAGGTCCAATCCCTGGGTTGGAAAGATCCCCTGGAGGAGGAAATGGCAAACTATTCCATTATTCTTGCTGGGGCAGATCCTGTGGACAGAGGAGCCTGAAGGGCTACAGTCCGTGGGGTCCTGAAGAGTCAGACACAAGTAAGGAACTGAATATGCACACACTGGGGGTCAGTGCCTGGGCAGAGAAGGAGGCACTGAGCTGAGATGCTGACCGTCAGCAGCCTGGACCACCCCTTCGAGCCTGGTGCCTCGGAGGAGTGGTTTCCTCGCCCCCAGCCCCAGGCATCAGGCACTGGGGAGGGGCTGCTCTGGCAGGGCGCGGCCTTGGGAAGCAGCTCTTGGAAGCTGCAGGAGGCCCCAGAGAAAGAGAAGCGTCTGCCGGCCAGCACCCCAGCATCCAGGGCAGCAGTGAAGCCAGGTGGGCTTGCCGGAGCCCATCGCAGGCAGGGTCCAGGGCCTGAAATCTTCAGGCCAGAAAGCCTCTTCTTGCAAAGGCCTCAGACTTCACAAGGCGGCAGGCAGACAGGGCAGGGTGCAAGCCATGGGCATTATTATTAATACAGTAATTACTGTGACTGAAGTGGGCTGAGAATGTCAGCATGGGCTCATGTGTAATTGTGCATGAAGGATTACTTACAACTGTGTAGGTTTTAAATTGATTTTTAAGACAAAATGTTTTGAAATTAGCTACCAGGTGGCTCAGTGGTAAAGAATCTACCTACTAAGCAGGAGATGCCGGTACAATCCCTGGGTCAGGAAGATCCCCTGGAGTAGAAAATGGCAACCCACTCTGATATTCTTGCCTGGAAAATCCCATGGACAGAGGAGCCTGGTGGGCTAGAGTCCATGGGGGTCACAAAAGAGTCAACCATGACTAAAGACTAACCACAACCACCACACTCAATTACAGTGCTTGCTTGCTGTTTTATTTACAAATCTAGTAAATTTTAGGTAAAATGAAATGATCACTTTTCATGAGACTTTTGAATAACGTCCCATCAATTCAAGTTGAACACATTTCTCTCTGAAGAGTCCAATTTACACACTTAGCTAGGTTTGCTAAATATTTTTAACCGTATTCATATAGTTAACATATTTTTTTTCTCTTTAAGATAATCAAATGCCTTAGAGGGAAAACTTATAACAAACAACAAAAGGTTCCCACGTGTTTAAATAACTGTAGTAAATTGATTGCATTTAATTTATGTAATGCTCAAAATTCTCCAAGCCAGGCTTCAGCAATATGTGAACCATGAACTTCCAGATGTTCAAGCTGGTTTTAGAAAAGGCAGAGGAACCAGAGATCAAATGGCCAACATCTTCTAGATCATGGAAAAAGTAAGAGAGTTCCAGAGAAACATCTATTTCTGCTTTATTGACTATGCCCAAGCCTTTGACTGTGTGGATCACAATAAACTGTAGAAAATTCTGAAAGAGATGGGAATACCAGACCACCTGACCTGCCTCTTGAGAAACCTCTATGCAGGTCGGGAAGCAACAGTTAGAACTGGACAGGAAACAACAGACTATTTCCAAATAGGAAAAGGAGTACGTCAAGGCTGTATATTGTCACCCTGCTTATTTAACTTATATGCAGATCACATCATGAGAAATGCTGGGTGGAAGAAGCACAAGCTGGAATCAAGATTGCTGGGAGAAATATCAATCACCTCAGATATGCAGATGACACCACCCTTATGGCAGAAAGTGAAGAGGAACTAAAAAGCCTCTTGATAAAAGTGAAAGAGGAGAGTGAAAAAGTTGGCTTAAAGCTCAACATTCAGAAAATGAAGATCATGGCATCTGGTCTCATCACTTCATGGGAAATAGATGGGGAAACAGTGGAAACAGTGTCAGACTTTATTTTTTTGGGCTCCAAAATCACTGCAGATGGTGACTGCAGCCATGAAATTAAAAGACGCTTACTCCTTGGAAGGAAAGTTATGACCAACCTAGACAGCATATTAAAAAGCAGAGACATTACTTTGCCAACAAAGGTCCATCTAGTCAAGGCTATGGTTTTTCCTTTGGTCATGTACGGATATAAGAGTTGGACTGTAAAGAAAGCTGAGCGCTGAAGAATTGATGCTTTTGAACTGTGGTGCTGGAGAAGACTCTTGAGAGTCCCTTGGACTGCAAGGAGATCCAACCAATCCATTCTAAAAGAGATCAGTCCTGGGTATTCTTTGGAAGGACTGATGCTGAAGCTGAAACTCCAATACTTTGGCCACTTCATGCAAAGAGTTGACTCATTGGAAAAGACTCTGATGCTGAGAAGGATTGGGGGCAGGAGGAGAAGGGGATGACAGAGGATGAGATAGCTGGATGGCATCACCAACTCGATGGACATGAGTTTGAGTGAACTCTGGGAGTTGGTGATGGACAGGGAAGCCTGGCAGGCTGCAACTCATGGGGTCACAAAGAGTCAAACACGATGAGCGACTGAACTGAACTGAATTTATGAATATCAGGCTAATGCTGCTGCTGCTGCTGCTAAGTCGCTTCAGTCATGTCCGACTCTGTGTGACCTCATAGACAGCAGTCCACCATGCTCCCCTGTTCCTGGGATTCTCCAGGCAAGAACACTGGAGTGGGTTGCCATTTCCTTCTCCAATGCATGAAAGTGAAAAATGAAAGTGAAGTCACTCAATTGTGTCCGACTCTTAGTGACCTCATGGACTGCAGCCTACCAGGCTCCTCCATCCATGGGATTTTCCAGGCAAGAGTACTGGAGTAGGGTGCCATTGCCTTCTCTGTGACATTTTTACCAAACTTACTCAAATGATTTTAAAACTTCAGTGTTAAAAATCACAGGCTTAAAATCAATTATTAGTTTTAAATTAGTTTCTTTAAGAAATCAGTCACAAGGAAATTTAAAAAAGAAAAATGAAGTGGTCAGTCTAAAAAACTATAAGAAAGAACCCTGGTGGCTCAGGTGGTAAAAGAATCTGCCTGCAGTGCAGGAGACCTGGGTTGGATCCCTGGGTTGAAGGAGGACATGGCAACCCACTCCAGTATAGTTGTCTGGGAAATCCCCATGGACAGAGGAGCCGGTGGGCTACAGTCCATGGGGTCACAAAGAGTTGGACATGACTGAGCAACTAAGCATAGCACAAGAGAGAACCAGTCATTATGTGTGGAACTTATTTGCTTCTTGATTAAAACAAAACAAAACAAAACAGTTTATGGCATTCATAAGACAGAAATTCAAACACTGGACACTTGATATTACTAAGGCATCACTTCATATATACATATACATAGTGCCATGACATGTGGGATTTGTTCCCAGGGGAGAAGTGGATGAAGAAGGGTAAGTTTGTCCTGAGTTTGCAGTTGTTGAAACTGAGCTTGGATTCATGGGGGAATCACAAGACTATACTATAAACATTTGTATTTGTTTGGAATTCTGCATAATAAACAATTAAAAAAATCAAATTAGAATTTTAATGCCAAATTCTGAGATTTCTTAAGTGATCATATATATATATATTTAACCCATCAAATAAACTCACACATTATCCTTGTTTGTAAAATTTATTCCTTAACTAATCTGAAAACATGAATGCCATGGATTTGATTTGTTTCACCATCTCTTCTAAAACTACTTAAATTTGGCACTTACCGTGTCGTCCAATGGCTAAGACTCTGCACTCCCAATGCAGGGGGCTCAGTTTCAATCCCTGGCCAGAAAACTAGACCCTGCAGGCCTCAACTAAAAGTTTGAATGCTACAGTGGAGATTCTGTGTGCCACAACTAAGACCCAGCACAGCCAAATAAGTAATTTTTTTTAAAGCAATTAAAAAATAAAACCACTTAGGGTTGAAAAGACATCCCCTAGGCACTGGGGATCAGCATCATTGATTCTAACATGCAGCCAAGGATGTGAATCTCCTGCAGGACTTGCTAGCACTCAGGTTGCTGGGCCCTGTCCCCAGAGGTTCTAAACTGTGCGTCTGGGGCAGGACTGAGGCTCTCCATTTCTCACCAGTTTAGGCGACGCTGATGCTGCTGACTCAGGGCTCGTGTTTGAGGATCACTGTTGCAGGCAAGCAGAGTTACTGCCTACAGAGAGTGAAAGTTACTAGGTCAATAACTGCAACTGTTATTGACCTGTTACACTGCAACTATCTCCTGAACTGCAGTTGCTTCCTGCCCTGATTCCTGAGTGGACATGGAGATGGTGGCTGTATGCGAGAGCATATGGATGTGCTTGGTGCTTGGACGACTTCTGTGACAGTGGGGGAGGTCCTCTTTTTCATCTGGGCTTTTGCTATCCTTGTTCCTGAGTTCAAATCACATCCAAAACCAACTATATCTTCTGAGAAGAGTCTCTTTACCCACCCAGCTTCCTTCCCTGTCTGCCTGGGCTTTCCATATTTTTTTCTTTCTCTTAAGACATCTTAGTGTCTTTTGATCTAGCTTGGAGGACATTTGAATGCAAGTCTGCAGGGTGCTGGGTTTCCTCACATTTTATCTGATGTTGTGGCTGACACTCTCACATTCAATCAGTCATATAGCTGGAGCATTTTAGAATCTGCCTGGGGAATCAGGGAAGGCTTCACAGAGGCAGTGGTTTTGCGATGCACCTCGACGGCTGAAGAGGAGTATGGCAGGTGGACAGGGAAGACTGTCTGGTGTTTCATGGAATGTTTTCTGGAATGTCAGTTGGAGTGTCTTGGGGGTTTCGGCAGGGGGTGGGGAAGAATGTGAAATGAGGCTGAATGAACAGGTAGTCAGGGGCCAGGTCTTTGGAGAAGAAAAGAGAGATTTATCTTGGAGATGTTGAGGGAACTGCTGAAGGATTTTGAGCAGAAGTTCCTAGGATTTTGACCCTAGGAACTTTGCACGTTTGAAAGATTACCCTGGCAGCCACATGGACGATGGACAGGACCAGACCCAGAAGTAGGCCATTTTACCAGAGGGAGATTATTTCTGTCACAGCCATGTGGAGCACCAGTCTGGGGTAGTCTTGGGGTGGGAAGAGAGAACATTATTGACAATAATAAGAGGTAGACCTGTTTGCATGCTGATGTGTGTGTCTCTATGTATTTATAACCTGCCTTGTCTTAAAAAGGCAGCTTAGATGAATGCATAAACAATCAAATTAAATGTAGAAGGAAGCAGGACAAAAGGAAAAAACAAAATAGGAAAGACAGAGATCACGAATGAAGTTCACACTGGGGTATTAAGTCCTTACACTTGCCTAGGGTAAGCCATGAATTTGGCTGATTTTCTGAAAATCAGTGCACAGGGAGGCTCAGTCCATCAGCTGATTCACAGAGGCCATCACATAGAGGCACTCTAGCTGCCTGGGGGAAACACAGGAAGCGCTGGCTCTGAAAACAGAGAAATGTCTCCCAGGCAGCCTCAGAAAGAGGGGAAGGGTTGATATGCCAAACAAAAACCTTAGCATTGCTGAGCGAACGGATCTTGTTTTTCCAAGAGAGAGTTCCTCCGAGTGGGGATTCTAGAATTCAGACTGAAAGATGGGGCTCGGTCACTGCCCTTTCTTTGGTGAGGGGCCTGGTGGGAAGCTGCCAGGCCAGGCTATCTGATTGGCAAATACCTGTCTTGTCAAGGAAGAAGGGAATGCCTTCCTGGAGACAAAACAAAACAAACAGCAGTAAACAGCAGTGAAGCTCTGGAGGATGACAGGCCATAGCCAAGCAGACATGGAAGACGGTGGGCCTCCCTGGGGGTGTTCAAAGATAGAGTGGCTGGACGAAGGCCTCTGTGCTCCATGATCTGGGGAAGTGAGCGATCCAGTGGCTTGCATCAACTGGTTGGATGGTTCTGTCAAAGGTGGTGAAGCAAGAAAAGTAGCAGCTTTGGGGGTTGGCTGATGGGAAGGAAAAACATGAGCTCCTCTGGGGTCATGTTGACTGTAATGTCCCTGGCAACGTTCAGGTGGCCACACCTAAATAATGTGTGTATGTGTGTGTGTGCGTGTGTGTGTGTGTGTGTGTGTGTGTATGTGGTTTGGTTTTGGTTGGTGCTGCCAACCATATCCTCCTGTGCTATCCAGTAAGTCACCTGTAACTCTTGCCCTGGCCCCCCGTGCCTTCCTGTGTCTCTCTGTCTTAGAGTGTTCCCCATTGCTGGGGCAGCCATGTTGGAAGTGTTCGGGCTTACTGTCCTAGGAGTGACCGTCAACCAAGAATGCGCAGTTGATGGATAAATATCAAACTTCTTGCCCCTCCAAGTGCATAGTTCTTAGGCATACTCCTCACAATGTCTCAAAGGGTCTCCAGCAGGACTGAGCGCCAGGTACCAACAGGGGTGAGCCCCTCGCCCATGAACTCCTTCTGGCTTTCTCTCTTCCCTGCCTCACTGTCCCACCCCTCATGGGTCTTCCTAGGACTGCTTCCAATGAGCCATGTGTGAGTGCTCAGCCGCTAAGTTGTGTCCAACTCTTTGTGACCCCATGAATTATAGCCCGCCAGTCTCCTCTGTCCATGGGATTTTCCAGGCAAGAATACTGGAGTGGGTGGCCATTTCCTCCTCCAGGATCTAACAGGTGTGGAATCCCCCTCACTCAGCATCCTGTCCTGCTTCAGGGAGCCATGTGTGTGTGTGTGTGTGTGTGTGTATGTGGTTTGGTTTTGGTTGGTGCTGCCAACCATATCCTCCTGTGCTATCCAGTAAGTCACCTGTAACTCTTGCCCTGGCCCCCCGTGCCTTCCTGTGTCTCTCTGTCTTAGAGTGTTCCCCATTGCTGGGGCAGCCATGTTGGAAGTGTTCGGGCTTACTGTCCTAGGAGTGACCGTCAACCAAGAATGCGCAGTTGATGGATAAATATCAAACTTCTTGCCCCTCCAAGTGCATAGTTCTTAGGCATACTCCTCACAATGTCTCAAAGGGTCTCCAGCAGGACTGAGCGCCAGGTACCAACAGGGGTGAGCCCCTCGCCCATGAACTCCTTCTGGCTTTCTCTCTTCCCTGCCTCACTGTCCCACCCCTCATGGGTCTTCCTAGGACTGCTTCCAATGAGCCATGTGTGAGTGCTCAGCTGCTAAGTTGTGTCCAACTCTTTGTGACCCCATGAATTATAGCCCGCCAGTCTCCTCTGTCCATGGGATTTTCCAGGCAAGAATACTGGAGTGGGTGGCCATTTCCTCCTCCAGGATCTAACAGGTGTGGAATCCCCCTCACTCAGCATCCTGTCCTGCTTCAGGGAGCCCCAGTCTGAGGGGAGACACAGTCCTGCCCTCAGGGAGCCCCAGTCTGAGGAGAGTCATAGCTCTGCCCTCAGGGAGCCCCAGGCTGAGGGGAGACACAGCCCTGCTTCAGGGAGCCCATCTGTAAGGCGCTCCTGTCCCCTGGAGCACCTCATTGATGAGAGAGATGGGATTTGTACCACTGGTTTCATAAAGGGAGCTGACCCTAGAGGTGAACAGGAAAAGTGCTGAGAAAGGGATTCACCAATGGCTCAGGTCTGTGACGTGCGCACTGCGAGTGAAAGGCCAAGGGCAGCCACCCGAGGGGACAGAGGGGCGGGTCCCTGCCCTCAGGGAGCCCTGCCAAGGCCTGGTGCCCGTCAGCCTGAGCCACTCCCAGGCGTTCTGCTCACAGGCTGACACACTGCTCGGTCAGTTTGCCATATGGGCCTTGGGGATATTGCCAACTCCATCTAATGCTGATTGTTGTGCTCAGTTATGAAAAACAAGCTGAGTGCTGAAGGCTGGGCGCTCGCTGCCCAGCTGGCCCTGGAGGGAAGGTGGGAGTGGGAGAGGGACTGACCCTTAATGTGACTGGAAAGAAGGGATCGGCCCGGCGAGGGCACAGGTCAGGGTGCCCGGAAGCAGGCGGTCCCAGGTCTGCAGGCAACTGGACGTGCCTAAGGGCTGGCGCTCTTTGGTGGCCATGAGAAAACTGCCCTAGAGAAGGGCAGGGGCGGGGGAGATCTGCCGCCTGGCATCTGGGGTCTGACGACCACATAAGTTTATACCCAGGGGTCCCCAGCCTCCGGGATCTAATGCCTGATGGTCTGAGGTGGAGCTGACGTAATCATAATAAAAATTAAGTGCACAGTAAATGTAGTGTGTTTGAATCATCCTCAAACCAACCCCTCCACCTCCACACCGATCCACAGAAAAATTTTCTTCTACAAAAATGGTCCCTGGTGCCAAAATGTTGGGGACCACTGTCCACACCTACATCCCCAGTCCCGGGTACAAACTCATCCATGCATTTCATGGAGCAGACTCCTGCCTCCCACTGGCACCCAGCACCCTCCTCTTGTCAATTAGGGCAAAGGTCGTCAACAGGCTTGGGGCCAAGAGAAGGGCAGGGGTTCTGACACTCTCCTCCTGGTGCGTGATATGCCAAGCTGGTGGAAGGTGCTAGGGATGTGGGGATAGCTCCCATGGGGGAAAGTGAAGAGAGGGTGGGGTGAATCTTGGGAAACGATTTCCTGAGCTCCCAGCTTGGGCCCAGGGGACAGTCTCTCCAGGAGTTGCAGGGACCATGCCCCAATTCCTGCCATGATGGCAGGGTTGGTGGCGAGATCCCAGAAAGTTCAGAAGTTGTGGGTTCCACCGCAGTACTCACAAGAGTTCCTTAGGATCAAGTGGTTGTAGAACCTGCTGGCTGTTGAGATGATCCAGTCCACACCCTTCTCTCAGTGCAGTGAGGGAAACTGAGGTCCAGAGAGGCCCACTGGCTACTCCATGACCACAACGCGCCTTAGCAGCAAAAGAGGAAACAGAGGAGAGGGTTCCCACGATGCGCCTGGTCCTTCTCCTGTCTCCTCAGGTGTCACCTCCCTGGGGCTCCTAGCCCTGGGGGGCAGGGGCTCCCCTGGAGCAGACTCTGAGCTGGAGGTTAGCAGGCAGGAGCTTTGTCAGGGTTGCTGGGGAGGGGGAAGGGGGAAGCTGAAATGGGCAGAGGGGGATGTTGGGCTGTCATGCAGCCTTCGTGGGAGCCTCAAGCCTCAGCCAATCCCATGGTGGGGTGGGGGGGATAAGGAAGGGGCTGGTCTGCCCTGGTCTGTCCCTGGTTGGGGCTGCTCCGGGAGGGTGTGACCTTGGGTGAGGAGCTATCTTTAGCCTTGGCAAACCCTCAAGAGACTTGCAGGTGGGAAAACAGAGGCTTCCTTCCTGAAGAGGACCCCGGGGACTCATCACCAGACCACCACATTGGTAACAGGGAAGCTACTACCCACCTCCAGTAACTTCCGAAGGTGACCTGCATCAAACCCAGCATCACCCACAGATGTGCTCTGAATAAAAGCAGATGTGTGAGGAGGTCTGCACCTGGACTGCTGTGGCCAGCTCTGGTTCAGGTGTTGACAAAGCAGGACCAGGTGAGAAGAGCTACGTCTACTTCTGTGCACATCTGTGGGGACCTGGGCAGGGAGGCACGTGGCCTACAGGCCCCATGCTTCTGTGGGTGCCAGTGTGTCCCCTGGCAGAACATCTGTCCCGTGGCATTTGAGTATCTAAGCTAACAGGGCCCAGCACCTTGTGCAAGGAGGAAGGCATTTGGATCTGGGGCCCCTGGGTCTGCTAACAAGTGCACCCACCCCCTCCCGCCCTTGGCTTTCCAGATCTCTGTAGTCTGGCAGCAGGAGAAGCAGCACCATAGACTTCGGGGTGAGGTTCTACAAAACTTGCATAATAAACTGCCACCTACATGATCAGTGAGTAGAGAGGGAAACACAACAAGCTTTGGACACAGCCTTGAATTCACTGCCAGCCCTGACCAGGTGTGTGGCCCTGGGCAATTCAGTGTCCATGCGAGAGAAATGAGAATAATCGCAGAGATGATGAAATGTCCTGACTTATGACATGCATATTACACTGTGTTAGGCGGGTGGAACATTCTGGACCCCTTTCCTCATCTTTGCTCCCATCTCTTGGGGAGCCTGTGGGGACAACTATGCAGAGAACAGGACTGGAGGAGCCGTCACTCCTTCTTCCAGTGCTTTCTTCCTGAGGGGTTAGGACATGCAGCTGTGGGATCTTAGTTCTCTGCCCAGGGATTGAACCTGGGCCCTCCACACTGAGAGCTCAGAGTCCTAACCACTGGAATGCCAGGGAATTCCCTTCTAATGCTTCTTAAGGAGAGAGGAACCAGCTCCCCAAACTTGTCACCCTCCTGTTGTGTCAGAGCCTTTGAAGACAGAACCTGTGGCTTCGGCACTTTCTTCCTCCCAGAGTCCCTAGCCTGTCATCCTAGGCACTTGAACGGGAGGAAAGGTCTGGGAGGTGTGGGAGTGCCTCAGGACGGCTGATGCCTTTGGGGGAGGCTCTCAGGTAGCAGCTGGTCTGTGTGAAATGATTCACTCAAGAGGAAGAGGATTTTTCTCTGGTCTGTGGAGCTCGTCAGGTTAGGCCTGGTTGACTGAAATCCTGAGAGATTAAATAAATGGAGAGGAGCTTCGAGCCTGAAACCGTGTCTCCTTGCCTCGAGAAACCCTGTGCCTTCCTAGAACTCCCAGTCCTACCCTATGCCCAGCTTCTAGAATGTTCACCCTCTGGCCAAGGCTCTGCAATGGGGAGGGTCAGGACCCAGGTTCAGAGTTAAACCAGGACGCTGTTTTCTTTTGATAAGTTTCCAGACTGCCAGCAGCCCCCGAGACATAGGCTTTAAGCAGGACGGAAAACGCAGACCTTCTTAAGGTGGCTCACGGGTGGCAGACAGGAAACTGGAACTGAACACTGATGGGGAAAACCTGTTACTTTGTCGCTGGAGGGGCGGGGGGCTTGTCACACCACATGGGGCAGAGGCAGGGAGAGGGCATGCACGAAGCTACCTGGGGCTTGCCTCTCAACGCAGGGATGGGGGCCTGGTCCCCACTGACTAATAATCCAGCCCGCACCTCCCCTTCCCCATGTTGTAAAGTTGTGAAGGAGACGGCAGGTGTGTATGTAGGTATGGAGAGAGGTGGCACGTCCATTAGGACATGCAGCTGTGGGATCTTAGTTCTCTGCCCAGGGATTGAACCTGGGCCCTCCACACTGAGAGCTCAGAGTCCTAACCACTGGAATGCCAGGGAATTCCCTTCTAATGCTTCTGAAGGAGAGAGGAACCAGCTCCCCAAACTTGTCACCCTCCTGTTGTGTCAGAGCCTTTGAAGACAGAACCTGTGGCTTCGGCACTTTCTTCCTCCCAGAGTCCCTAGCCTGTCATCACTAGGCACTTGAACGGGAGGAAAGGTCTGGGAGGTGTGGGAGTGCCTCAGGACGGCTGATGCCTTTGGGGGAGGCTCTCAGGTAGCAGCTGGTCTGTGTGAAATGATTCACTCAAGAGGAAGAGGATTTTTCTCTGGTCTGTGGAGCTCGTCAGGTTAGGCCTGGTTGACTGAAATCCTGAGAGATTAAATAAATGGAGAGGAGCTTCGAGCCTGAAACCGTGTCTCCTTGCCTCGAGAAACCCTGTGCCTTCCTAGAACTCCCAGTCCTACCCTATGCCCAGCTTCTAGAATGTTCACCCTCTGGCCAAGGCTCTGCAATGGGGAGGGTCAGGACCCAGGTTCAGAGTTAAACCAGGACGCTGTTTTCTTTTGATAAGTTTCCAGACTGCCAGCAGCCCCCGAGACATAGGCTTTAAGCAGGACGGAAAACGCAGACCTTCTTAAGGTGGCTCACGGGTGGCAGACAGGAAACTGGAACTGAACACTGATGGGGAAAACCTGTTACTTTGTCGCTGGAGGGGCGGGGGGCTTGTCACACCACATGGGGCAGAGGCAGGGAGAGGGCATGCACGAAGCTACCTGGGGCTTGCCTCTCAACGCAGGGATGGGGGCCTGGTCCCCACTGACTAATAATCCAGCCCGCACCTCCCCTTCCCCATGTTGTAAAGTTGTGAAGGAGACGGCAGGTGTGTATGTAGGTATGGAGAGAGGTGGCACGTCCAGCTAGGAAGGGGACCCTGGTGTAAGATGGCCAAGGAGAGAATACTCATAGCCATTTCAAAAGTACATGAGAACAATCTGATATTTTAAAAATATTAGGCCAAATTAAAAAAAAAAAACCACTAGCCCAGAAAAGTGCCTAATATTCCAATGTTAGGATCAAGAGTGTGATGTGTGTACACAATGCTGCGGGGATGACTCTCGTTTCTGGAGACAGAAACTCTCACAGCAGTCTGAGCCCCACGGAATCTAAGCGGTATTTTAGTATCCATTCTATTGCACAGAATCTAAACAATATTTAGTAAAGTCCTTCAAGATAATGGTTATGTACCAGCTGGAATACTGCTTCCTTATCAAACCCTTACAGGGTTATCTTTTCCCACCTGGGATTCTCTACGTCCTAGTTAAGCTCTCACAGAAGTTCGATTTTATGCTGTGTAAATTCCTTGTTTGCCGGATAGTTGTGTTTTTTTTTTCCTGGTTCCCTCTGTAGACTGCAAGCTCCTGAGTTCAGGGATCAGCCCTTATCTAGCTGCTTCTCCTTATGGTGCTCACTGGCAGAGTTCACAGGTAAAAGTGACCACAGAAAAGAAAAATGTACCACGCTTGTAATACCACAGAAGGCCTGTAGAGGGCGATGCTGGTGCCCCTGTAGCTCCCGGGGACCACAGGTGTTCCTCAATTCAGGAGAATTGAAGTTGTCTCCTGAATGGAGAATTGGCTCCCGCTCAAGAGAATTGCCCAAGGCCAAAGGGAGCCTCCACAGGGAGCCTCCACCCGGAGGTTGATCTGGAGGACATGAAGAGGACGGGCCTTGGCCAGAGGAAGCTGTGTCCCTTGCCCTTCCCACATCTCAGCTGATGTCTGGTTGCACAGGGAACACAGGAGGCCTTGAGGCCTCCTGACCTCAAGGTAGGACCAACCCTGTGGTGCAATTTGCAACCCCGAGCTCCCGCTGGGACCGCGTCCTTACCTAGCTTTTTTTTTTTTAAAGAAAATATTTTGTGTGGTAAAAAGTCATGGAATATAAAACATACCATTTAAACCGTATTTAGCAGTACAGTTCAGTGGCACTAAGTACATTCACATTGATGTACAGCTCTCACCATCTCCAAAATTCATCTTCCTAACTGAAACTCTGTTCTCATTAAACTCTAACTTCCCATTCCCTTCCCCACCACCCCTGCCCACTAGCTCCTGGCATCTACCGCTGGACTTTCTGACTCTACGAATTTGACTGTTCTAGGTACCTCATATAAGTGGACTCAAACAGTATTTTTCTGCACCTAATATATTTTAGAATGCATTTTTAAGGTTAACTTAATATATGTCCTACGAACAGATCATCCCCCCCCCCCCATGCTATATAGTAGGTTCTCACTAGTTATCTCTTTTGTACACAGAAGGGGACATACATCAATCTCAGTCTCCCAGTTTACCTCACTCCACCCCCCCTTACTCCCCTTGGTGTCCGTACCTTTGTTCTCTACGTCTGTGTCTCTCTTTCTGCTTGTGAGTCAGTTCCTGAGTAAGTAGAGCCTGAGCTGGAGATTCTTGTTTGTGACTTACTGGGGAGGAGGAGCAGTGGTTTCAGGAGGAAAGGAATGGGAGAAGCGAGAAGGGGCAGGAGATAAATAGCTAACTGAACAAGACTCTCAGCCTCTGCTGCTCAGGAACCAACTCACAAGGGCAGGTACCATATAAAAAGCTGACCCAGTGAGGCAGCCCTAGGATAAGGATTTGACTGCAAGTGACTTATCAAAAGGCTTCCCAGGTGGCTCAGTGGTAAGAAATCTGCCTGCCAATGCAGGAGACAATGGAGACCCGGGTTCGATCCCTGGGTCCTCAGACCTGCCATCCTGGATGAAGCTGGCTCACTTCTGCTCATGCTCAGAAACATCCTTACAATAACCTCCCTCCCCCGGCTTTCATGGGCTCCAGGTCTTCAAGTTATTAGTAGCCTTCCTTTCTAGATAAAATCACCTTTCATTGTTTCCTAGCCTCTCTGACAAATTTTGTAAAAAAGAAGGTCCCAGGATGTTAACAGACAGAGAAGTCAATGGGGAGATTAATGCAGGGTCTACTTACAAAGCTCTAGGCTGGATGAAAAAATAGTCAAAAGTCAAAGTTAGCTGCACAGTCGTGTCTCACCTCTGTGATCCCACGGACTGTAGCCCGCCCAGCTCCTCTGTCCATGGGAGTCTCCAGGCAAGAATCCTGGAATGAGTTGCTGTTTGGACGTAGTTTATCCTGGTGTGGCAACAGCAGGAGACTTCTGCCTCCCCTGGGCATGATGGGATGAAAGGACAGCATTACTTCCAGAACCACAGATGGTGGTTGTAGGAAAAGAGTGTCCAACAGGAGCTATGACCTTCAGTGGACTTCAGCCGTCAACAGAGTGACCTGGCAGGAAGGCATTGTTGCTGTCTGTTGTTCAGCCGCTCAGTCATGTCCTTCTCTTCACCACCCCACGGACTGTAGCCCACCAGCCTCCTCTATCCATGGGATTTTCCAGGACAAAAATACTGGAGTGTGGTTGCCATTTCCTTCTCCGGGAGATCTTCCTGACCCAGGGATCAAACCCGTGCCTCCAGTGTCTTCTGAATCAGCAGGCGGATTCTTTACCACTGTGCCACCAGGGAAGCCTAGCAAAGAGGGATCCCCGGTGATAAATACCTCGTCTCACTTTCCCCCTTGTTTTCTCATCTCCTGCTGGTACTTCTCACTGACTTAACCCGAGTAGGAGCCCAAAGGCAAGGCACCCATACCTGCAGTTTCTGTAGGTACAGCCTCTACAGGGCCAGAACTGTGTGCTGAGGGGCAGAAAGTGGACCTCGACACACAAAAGAGGAGATCAGAGCTGTTTTATTTCTTCCAGGCCTTTCCTAGTTTCCAGCCATAAGAATACAGGGCACTCTCTCTGGCTGGCCCATTAAATGCATTCTTTTTTGTATGCTGACCGTGGCAGAAAAAGCCCCATCTGCCAAACCCTGTGCTGGACTGTGTGCATAGAGATAAGACATGAATTCTGCCCTCCTGGAGTTCAGAGTGATTTTCCTCCCATCAGACGGCTCCAGCGGCAGGATTAGCCAAATGAGGAGTAGAAAGGAAAATTAACTTATGGACTCAAACCTGCACATCATAACCATCAAACCAAGATCAGCTCTTTGCTGCTGCTTTTCCATAGGTTATTTCGCTTACTCTTCCTGGCAAACTCACAAATCTTTTCCATCTTTCTGTGGATGCAGAGGACATAGCTCTAAGAGGTAATGTGATCAGCTCATGATGACGCAGCTAATAAGCCAGAGAATACTCTCTCCTTTGCACCCCACCATCTGCTGTTGCCTGAGCCTTCCTTGCTGTATGCATCTACCTTGAACTACAGTGACTGGGGCTCACGCCCCTCTTCTCTGCCTGCAGGCAATAGGAGTGACTTGCTTTGTCTGCAAAGCCAGAACACAAGAAGAGAGCACAGTCTGTCAGTAAAGAAAGTTTCAGCAACCAGGAACCAGGCCCCAAAGACCTCTGAGCCCTTTGGAAACCACTCACTAAAAACCAGGGTTGAACTTGACCTTTGAAGTTAGAACTCTCGGGTTCTTGTTGGCATCAAGACTTGGCAGTATACATACATACATACATACATACATATATATATACACACACACAGGCTGCTCGGAACTGAAGGGGCAGACCCTAGGCTGGAGCTTCCCTGGTGGCTCAGTGGTAAAGAATCTGCCTGCCAATGCAGGAGATGCAAGTTTGATCCCTGGGTGGGGAAGATCCCCTGGGGAGGAAATGGCAACCCACTCCAGTATTCTTGCCTGGGAAATCCCATGGACAGAAAAACCTGGGGGACTATAGGCCATGCAGTTGCCAAAGAGTCACCACGACTAGACAAACAACAAAGGCTAGGTGGTTTACAAAGTCTTTAAAAAGCCCAGAGATCTTTGCAAGGCTCATTTTACAGATAAGGAAATGAAATTCGGAGAGATTAAGTAAGTAGCTCAAGGCCTGGCCTCTAGCAAGTAGCAGACCCAGGACCTGAACCCCTGGTGTGTTTGCCAGGCCTTGGCTCTTTCCACACCATCCGGCTTCCCTCTGGTGGAAGCAGGCCTCTCCCACTGAGATGAGAAAGCTTGCCTAGTGGTCCATTGTAAGCCTCCTCTCTCCCACCACCCACTCACTTCCCCTTCGCCCATTCCCTCCCATTTTCCCCCATTTCTTTCTGTCTGATTTTCTGGTGTCTGGACTCACTCAAGATCTCACTGCCTGCTCCAGGGAGCAGACCCAGAGCTGCACACACAGACGGCTCTTCAAAGGCAACCATTGTTCTGTCCCCTTGTGGGCAGATAAAAACAAAATACTGCTGCTAAAAAAAAAAAAAGTCTGTTTCACATTTCATTTTACTTGAGGAAATGGAAAATGCCGAGGCAACACATCAAGGTCAAGTCCCCCCTGGATTCTGGCTCAGAGCCTCCGCGGCCTAAACCAGCCCCCTCCCTGTACCCCAGCTGATGACTCTGTTCACTCATTTCACTGCCCACACCTGGCCTGGCCCACCGTGAACACACACCCATGCATTCTTCCCCACCATCTCTATTTCCCCACACGCCAGAGTCACTGGAACATGATAGACAGACAGAGGCCCCTTGCTAAATCCTCAGATCTTAGCCCGGCCCCCAGACACTCATTTCTAATCCATCTTCAAGCCTTGAGCGAGATGCAGCCATAAAAGAAAAAGGGAAGCCATTCATTTATACTTTACAGAGTTTCAATTTTTGTGAGGTTTTCACACAATCATCTTTTATGAGCTATAGTAAAAACCACATGTTTATACAGTTTCTCTCCCGAAGTCCCAAACATTTCAGTAACATTATCTTATGTAACACCTGGGGTTTGCGAAACAGGGTCTGAACAGCCTCACATCACTTATGCAAACAGTTCTGAATTTTCCAGATGTATCCATTCCCCTTCAAGTTAGTAAAAAGCTTATTTGGACGACATTGCCTTGCCCCCTACCCCCACCCCTTTCCCACCACCCGAAATCCCTTCCCTTCCACCTGCAGGTAATAGTTGCTTCTAAAAAGAATCTCTGCCTTGACAGTCACATAGCAGCAATTTTTCTGATTTGTTTTGCAATTCCTGATGAATATTTTTATCTAGATCTCTGTTATAGAGTGGCAGAGCACTGCCTAAAATTAAATCACGAAGCCACCGCTTTTCTCCCTCCTACCCACGCTCATATCTGGGATCCTCTTTTAATTCTCCCTTCCTCTGCATCTCTTTTTTTTTTTATTTAGCTTTTACAAAGTGGCTTTTACATTTCTTTTCATTTGCTGTTGCTTCCATCCTGCTCAGACTTTAATTCACAGCTGGGCTGCTTCACTTGGCTCCCCACGAGTCCCCTGTTTCAATCTATCTGGCACATTCTAGCCTCATAAGTCATCTTTGGATGCTCTCCTTTGTTGAAACACTGTGTAGCTGCTCATTGTCTATGATAGGGGAAGGCAAATTCATTCTGCAGGACACTTCCTTAAAGAAAGTTTGCCTAGAGCACAGCCACACCCATTTCTTTACACACTGTCTGTGGCTGCTTTTGTAATAAGACAGCAGAATCCAAAGCCTCTGGTAATTACCATCGGGCGGCTCAGACTGTAAGGCATCTGTCTACAATGTGGGAGACCTGGGTTCGATCCCTGGGTTGGGAAGATACCCTGGAGAAGGAAATGACAATCCATTCCAGGACTATTGCCTGGAAAATCCTATGGACAGAGGAGCCTGGTAGGCTACAGTCCATGGGGTCACAAACAGTCAGACACGACTGAGCTACTTCACTTTCATTTTCTGTTATGAAGCTTGCTGACCCCTCTGATGGATGGAATACAGTCCGTGTCCCCATCCCCGTATGTGGGACTCTGACCTTGTGTGTCCCTCCTCGCTAGCCGTGGGCAGCCACCGCATGTACGGTGGGCCCATTTACCAGCCTGTTTCAGGCCTCTAGAGCTGTTCGTGCATTCCTTCTGCCTGGAGTCCTCTTTTGCATATCCCAGCTTCTGGCGAATACCCACCTGCCACCCACAATTCAGCTCAAGGCAAAGCTCTTCCGTGGCGCCATCTCTGCTCCTTCTCACGCCTCTGTCCCTCTCTCCCCGTGAATTCAGAGCTTCTATCTTTGTGCAGCCACCAAACTCATACAAATGTTTCCTACAGCTTCTGCTTATTATATGTTTCTCTCTGTCTAGACTCCCTGTGTGGTCGCCCGCCTCCCCGATAAGGAGAACGCCACAGACAGGATTCTTCTGACACGCAGGTTTATTGTTACAGCTCTTTAAGGAAGTGGCGAGAGGACCCCGATGCAGGGAAAGCAGTTGCTTATATAGCCCAGAGGGGAGGCGTGTCAACTTCTGATTGGCTCATAACAGAACACTGCCATTGGCTCATAACGGAACACTGCCATAGTTCCTTTTTTAATCCTTTTATTGCTAGCCTTTTCTTTTCTTTTGAGCTCACCCCCTTTTCTGCTTCTGATAGGCTATCTTGATGCTCACTCAACACCTTTGGACTCTCCTTTACCTGTTCTCGGCACCTTTCATGCAAACCACAAAGGAGCAGGAGAAATGTAAGAGCGAACAACAAAAGATTAACCATACCTTGCAGAAAATGTCCTAGGACTTCTTCCAACGCTGTCAGTTCTGAATCCTCCTGTAGAGCAGCCAGGGTCCCTCGATTTGGTGGTCTTCTTGGTCCTTCCGTCCGGGTTTCGGCCTTCCCGGGTTTCGGCACCAACTGTGGTCGCCCGCCTCGCCGATAAGGAGAACGCCACAGACAGGATTCTTCTGACACGCAATTTATTGTTACAGCTCTTTAAGGAAGTGGCGAGAGGGCCCCGACGCAGGGAAAGCGATTGCTTATATAGCCCAGAAGGGAGGCGTGTCAACCTCTGATTGGCTCATAACGGAACACTGCCATAATCCCTGATTAGCATATCCGTGACCTTAAGAGACACATCTTGGGCATGCGTCTTTTTAGTCTACGTTTGCGAAGAACCAGGAAGCAGGAAACCGGCGCCATCCCGCAATGGCGGCTGCGGCTCCCGACACTGAAGGATTGATGCTTTTGAACTGTGATGTTGGAGAAGACTCTTGAGAGTCCCTTGCACTGCAAGGAGATCCAACCAGTCCACCCTAAAGGAAAGCAGTCCTGGGTGTTCATTGGAAGGACTGATGTTAAAGCTGACACTCTAGTATTTTGGCCACCTGATGCGAAGAGCTGACTGAGTTGAAAAGACCCTGATGTTGGGAAAGATTGAAGGCAGGAGGAGAAGGGGATGACAGAGGATGAGATGGTTAGATGGCATAACTGACTCAATGGACATGAGTTTGGGTAAACTCCGGGATTTGGTTATGGACAGGGAAGCCTGGCGTGCTGCAGTTCATGGGGTCACAAAGAGTCAGACGTGACTGAGCAACTGAACTGAACTGATTCTGGGAAGGATTGAAGGCAGAAGGAGAGAGGGATGACAGACAATGAGATGGTTGAATGGCATCACCAACTCAATGGACGTGAATTTGAATAAACCCTGGGAGTTGGTGATGGACAGGGAGGCCTGGCGTGCTGCAGTCCATGGGATTGCAAACAGTCGGACGTGACTGAGTGACTGAACTGACAGTACACAAAGGCAGTTATGCACTGTTACAGGCCTAAAAGGTACAGCAGTAAACAGGAAGCAGAATCTCTCCTCCAGTGGAGCTTGTGGGGGAGAAAGAGTTAATGGACAGTATGTCGGATGTCAGAACGGGATAAGTGGCACAGAGAAAAATGTTAACTAGCTCATGGGGATAAAGAGTGCTAGGCAGGGGAATTTGCTGTTTTGTGTAGCGTGATCAGGGAAGGCCACATGAGAAGGTGACGGTTGAGCAGAGATCTGGAGGAGTGAGGGAGTGAGCCAGGCAGGTAATGGGAGATGAGTGTTCTAAGATGAGGGATCAGCAAGTACAAAGGTCCTGGGGTGGAAGTGAGACTGATATACTGGTGGAAAAGCAAGGAAGGATACCTATTGGTTAGAGCACAGTGAGAAGGGAAAGTGGGGGCAGAGAAGTAAGCCATGGGAGATCTGATCACAGATGGTCCTGTGAGGACCTGGGTGAGGTGATTTGATCAGAGTACTGATATGATATGTGACTTAGTTTCTTTTTCCTAGCTTAAATTTCCTTTAAAACAACTATTATAAGAAATTTCAGACACAGAAACCAGAACTTTTTCAAACATATGCGAAAGTAGGGAGAATGGTGTCATGAACCCACCTTGCCCATCGCCCAGCCTTAGCAGTTTTAGTAGTATATGTCTTGTCTCACATCACTTATATGTTCACCTAACCTTTCCTCCCAGATTATTGTTACACAAATCCTTGCTGTCATATAAATGCATACCTAAATGTTTATGTGTTTTATTATGTGTACTTAAACTGCACTACCACTGTTCTCCTAAAAGTGAGCAGAAATTCTTTACAGTTATCAAATATTTCCTTGTTTCAACCCCCCCCCCCCCCATTTCATTTGTTCAGGTCTAGATCTAAGGTCCACACATTATTTTTGGGTAACATGTCTCATTTCCTTTTTAATCTATAAATTTGGATTCTTTTCCAGCTTTTTATTCTGTAGTTTATTTGTTAAAGAAACTGGGTCTTTTGTCCCATAGAATTTTCTGCATTCTGGATTTTGCTAATCATATCCCCACAGTCTCATTTAATATGTTCCTCTGTCCTCTTTATTTCCTATAAACTGGTGGTTGGATCTGGAAAATTACTCAAATTGAAGTTTGGTTTTTGGTAGGAATACTGTGTTCATACTGATCTGTATTTTCTATTGCATCATTTTAGGAAACATGGAATGTCTTCTTGGTTCTTTTTATTTGTGGTAAGATTGATGGTAGAATCAGGTGTTGTCCATTCATTATTAAATTACTCCCATCAGCTTCTCGTCTGTTGATTTTAGTGGCCATTGATGAGCATCACTAGATTCATTATCGTTGCATGCATGCTCAGTAGTGTCCAACTTTTTGTGACCCCATGGACTGTAGCCTGCCCGGCTCCTCTGACCATGGGATTCTTCACGCAAGAATACTGGAGTGTGTTGCTGTTTCCTTCTCCAGGAAATCTTCCTGACCCAGAGATCAAACCCAGGTCTCCTGCACTGGGAAGCAGATTCTTTACCTCTGAGCCACTTGGGAAGTCCACATTCTTTCATTCAGTTAACTTCATTTGCCCAATCATGTCTAACTCTTTGCAACTCCATGGACTGCAGCATGCCAGCTTCCCTATCTATCACCAACTCCTGGAGCTTGTTCAAACTCATGTCCATTGAGTCAGTGATGCCATCTAACCATCTCATCCTCTGTTGTTTCCTTCTCCTCCTGCCTTCAGTCTTTCCCAGCATCAGGGTCTTCTGAAATGAATCAGTTCTTTGCATCAGGTTGGCAAAGTATTGGAGTTTCAGCTTCAGCATCAGTCCTTCCAGTGAATATTCAGGAATGATCTCCTTTAGGATGGACTGGTTGGATCTCCTTGCTGTCCCAGGGACTCTCAAGAGTCTTCTCCAACACCACAGTTCAAAAGCATCAATTCTTTGGCGCTTAGCTTTCTTTAGTTGTGAAATAGTGATTTCTGACTTTATCAGTCTTTCTTCATTTATTAACAAGTTTTATATAAAAAAACTTTCCTATATCTATTATTTGGTCACCCTCAGGTATAGTTCCTATAAGAAAGGTAGGATAAATGCTTGATTCTTTCCCTTTGTTAGTAGTTTTCAGGATGAAGAGTTTATTCCTTAGCATCCTGTATAGGTGTCCAGTGAGGGTTTTTTCCTTTTGTATCATTATCCACTCATGGGCTTTAAGCATAATGTATTTTTCTATTCATTGCAGTTATCCTTTTTTATGCTAATATTGTCCTTTTGTATAGTGAGTCCCTTCACATTTGCTTCTAACTTCTTTTGACACTGTTCCAGTAATCTTTCATAGCTTTCTTGCTTTCTTGTATAACAAGATGTTGCAGGTTCATCTTGCCCATTTTCTTACCCCCGTTTGGAATCAGTCATTTCTCCTGGGAGTCTTGATTCTTTTTAGTGGTAAATGCCATTGAGAGACCACATGTGAGCTCTAGAGGTGCTCGCTGGATTGATTTTCTTTTAATAGGCCTTTTCATGGAGTAGAGCTCAGAAAAAAACAAAATTTTAAAGAGAGAATACATTGTGAATTAGTGCTGATAATTCCAATCCAAATTTAGGAATTTCTTCTTAATTGTTTTGATTTTATGTTTATGTATCTTTTCTCTTGCTGAAAATCTTGGTTCCAGAATTGAAATATGAATGTAATTAGTAACATTATGATTAGTGAGAACATTTTAAGAATTTTTATTTTTTTAATACATTCCACTAGGAAATACAGTCATATTGCTCTGAGATAAAGTCACTTAAAATAATTTCTCTCTTTGTAGTTAAACTACCAACTAAATACTACACTTAGGTTCATGTATTTCATTTTGCTTTATTTTCTGAGGTTGCATTTTCCTTTATTAATTACAGAAAACATTTATGTGGTTCCAGAGTTAATATATAAAAGAAGAGAAATCTAGCTTCAATCTTTATTCTTTTAGTCATTTTAGAAAAGGTTTTGGTTTTCTTGTCCACTTACAACTGTATATAAACATATTCACATTCATATCCCCCTTTTTAAAATTAAAGATAGCATAATACACCCTCTTTTATGCAACACATTTTTCAGTTAACAACCTACCCTGAGAATTCCTCTGGAGCAATCTACGGAGGTAGGTTTCATGATGTGGATGTGTCATAGTTGAGCCACGAAGGCCCTTGTGGAGGGATATTTGATAGTTTTCAGGCTTCTGCTGTTGTAGATGGCACTGCAGTGAAAAGCCTCCCACATATGAGTTTTGTTTTGTTGCTAGTATCCCTAGGATCAGATCCTGAAAGTGATATTGCTGGGTCAAGATGTAAATGTATGGTTTTTCTGGACATTCCCACATTCCCCCTTCATTGAGAATTTACTCTTTTGTATTCCCTCTAGTAATAGTGTCTATTTCCTCATAGCCTTAACATTTTTTATTTTTGCCAATCTGATAGAAGTGCAGTGATATCAATGTGTAGTTTTAATTTGTGTCTCTTATTGTGAATGTGGTTGCACATCTTTCCATTTGTGAGTTACTCGAGTTTCTTCTTCAGTGGATTTTATATATTGTACATTTTTCTATAGGGTTGTTGATCAATGTCTTTTCTACTTTGAGACTCTTTATATAATTAGGAAGTTTTTATAGCATCAGATTTATCCATTTTCTTATTCTGAAGTTTATAACTCATATTTTAAAAAACTCATTGGCTGGCTCTGGGTTGAGTGGGGGAGGAAAATGTGGAAACAAGACCAGTTTGAAGATGGTGGTAATAATCCAGCTTCCATAGCCATAGGTAGTTCTGGATATCTTCTAAAGTTTCTTTTGATGGATAAAGTGTGAAAGAGAAAAGTGGAATGACACTTAAGTTTTTTGCCTGGCAGAACAGAGTTGCCATTAACTGAGAAGATGATTGTGGAAGGGGCAGGTTAGTGGAAAGATCAAGAGTTGGTTATAAGGACATGAAAAGTTTGAGATGCCATGAGCCAACCAGGTAGAGGAGGAGTGAAGTAGAAAGTTGAATATGCAAGTCTGTAATTTTAATGAGTATTTAGGAATAATCATTTAGAAGTTATCAGCATACAAGGGTATTTATTTATTTGAATTTTCCCTATTTATATATTTTTTATTGAGGTATGGTTACATACATTGAAATGTACAAGTGTTAAATGTTTGATGACTTTTGCCAACGTACATACCTGGGTAACTAGCATTCCAGTCAAGTATGTAGCATTTCTGTAACCCAGAAAGTTCCCTCGCACCTCTTTCTAGTTAATCTAGTGCCCAAAGGCAATTACGATTCTGATTTATATCACCACAGTTTAGTTTTTACTTTTGTTAAATGGTGTTTCTTCAGTTTCATTCTGAATTTGGCAATAAGGAGTTCATGATCCTAGCCACAGTCAGCTCCCAGTCTTGTTTTTGCTGACTGTATAGAGCTTCTCCATCTGCCTTTGCTGACTGTATATAGCTGCAAAGAATATAATCAATCTGATTTTAGTGTCGACCATCTGGTGATGTTCATGTGTAGAGTCTTCTCTTATGTTGTTGGAAGAGGGTGTTTGCTATGACCAGTGCATTCTCTTGGCAGAACTCTATTAGCCTTTGCCCTGCTTCATTCTGTACTCCAAGGCCAAATTTGCCTATTACTCCGAGTGTTTCTTGATTTCTTACTTTAGCATTCTAGTCCCCTGTAATGAAAAGGACATCTTTTTTGAGTGTTAGCTCAAGAAGGTCTTGTAGGTCTTCATAGAACTGTTCAACTTCAGCTTCTTCAGCGTTACTGGTCAGGGCATAGGTTTGAATTACTGTGATATTGAACATGGAGCAACAGACTGGCTCCAAATAGGAAAAGGACTACATTGAGGCTGTATATTTCACCCTGCTTATTTAACTTCTATGCAGCGTACATCATGAGAAACACTGGGCTGGAGGGAGCATGAGCTGGGATCAACATATGCAGATGACACCACCCTTATGGCAGAAAGTGAAGAAGAATCAAAGAGCCTCTTGACGAAAGTGAAAGAGCAGAGTGAAAAAGTTGGCTTAAAGCTCAACATTCAGAAAACGAAGATCATGGCATCTGGTCCCATCATTTCATGGCAAATAGATGGGGAAACAAGGGAAACAATGGCTGACTTTATTTTTCTGGGCTCCAAAATCACTGCAGATGGTGATTACAGCCATGAAATTGAAAGATACTTACTGTTTGGAAGCGAAGTTATGACCAACCTAGACAGCATATTAAAAAGCAGGGACATTACTTTGCCAACAAAGGTCCTTCTAGTCAAGGGTATTGTTTTTCCAGTGGTCATGTATGGATGTGAGAATTAGACTATGAAGAAAACTGAGTGCCAAAGAATTGATGGTTTTGAACTGTGGTGTTGGAGAAGACTCTTGAGAGTCCCTTGGACTGCAAAGAGATCCAACCAGTCCATCTTAAGGGAGATCAGTCCTAGGTGTTCATTGGAAGGACTGATGTTGAAGCTGAAATTCTAATACTTTGGCCACCTGATGCGAAGAGCTGATCTCATTTGAAAAGACCCTGATGCTGGGAAAGACTGAGGGAAGGAGGAGTAGGGGATGACAGAAGATGAGATGGTTGGATGGCATCACCGACTTGATGGACATGGGTTTGGGTGGACTCGGAGTTGGTGATGGACAGGGAGGCCTGGTGTGCTGTGGTTCATGGGGTCGCAAAGAATCGGAGATGACTGAGCGACTGAACTGAACTGAAAATGGTGTTTACCTACATATTTTATATTATTGGCTGTGCTGCACCACTTGTGGGATCTTCATACCCCAACCAGGGATCAAATTTGGGCCTTTGGCAGTGAAATCCAGTAATCACTAATCTAGATTCTGGAATATATAACTATATTAATCAATAGGTTAATATCTATTAATTATACATTAATAGCAATAGATTAAAATGCACATTTAAGAACATTTTAGATTGCTACTAGAGTGGTATTTTAAATTTTGAAAGTGCTGTTCTACCTGTAATCAATCAACAAGTTTATTGCTGCACTTTGGAAAGGAATGATCCTTTATCATACACCTATTTCTTCTTCTCGTTCAGTCACTAAGTCATGCCTGACTCTTTGCAACCCCATGAACCGCATCATGCCAGGCTTCCCTGTCCTTCACTGTCTCCCATAGTTTGCTCAAACTCATATCTATTGAGTTGGTGAAGCCATCCAACCATCTCATCCCCTGTTGCCCTCTTCTTCTGCCCTCAATCTTTCCCAGCATCAGTGTCTTAGGATCAGGTGGAAAAAGTATTGGAAAAAGCAAAAACAAAAAATCTACTGGGTGCTAGGAACAATGCCAGGTATCTTTTTACCTTGTCCCCACAATGATCCTAAGAGATAAGTTACCAATAGCTCCAGAAGAAAGGAGCTGTGACTTATCAAAGTCACTGTACTGTTACCAGTAGAGTTAAGTGTGAAGTTAAATAAGCAGGGTGACAATATACAGCCTTGACGGACTCCTTTTCCTATTTGGA
>SJYC01046759.1:0-35738 GCA_006408675.1 Madoqua kirkii | reverse complement strand
GTCTAAAAAGTCAAAACAAACTTTTAAAAATATTAGAAAACACAATATCTGATTTTAAAGGTTTACTATGAAAATGTACAATTAAGATAGTGTGATATTAACACATATATATATATATATATGCATAGCTCATTATAACAAAATAGAGTAGACCTATCCATATAAAGATAATTGATTTTCAATTAAAAACCTGAATAATTCAATGAGAAGACACGCTCTTTAACAAATGATGCTAGAACAACTGAAATTCAATAAGAATAAAAAAGAAAGAAAGAAAGAAAGAAAAAGACAAGAAACTCTCTACTTTTGCCAAACACCATTCATAGTTAGAAAATGCACAAGTACACTTGCTTAAGTATATCAGTGGTTGCCTGATCCTAGGAGAAGACTGATGTCATAGAGACTCAAGGGATGCTTTTAAGTGTGATGGCAATATTCTATATTCTGATAGTGGTGGTACTATTCAACTTTATAAAATTACCAGTTTTACCCTTCAAGTGAATAACATTGTTCAATTGAGTTATATCTTCCCTGGTGGCTCAGATGGTAAAGCGTTTGCCTACAATATGGGAGACTTGGGTTCGATCCCTGGGTTGGGAAGATCTCTTGGAGAAGGAAATGGCAACCCACTCCAGTACTCTTGCTTGGAAAATTCTATGGAAAGAGAAGCCTGGTAGGCTACCATCCATGGGGTCACAAAGAGTTGGACATGACTGAGTGACTTCACTCACTCACAGATGGATAGCAATTGAAATAATCATATTTTAGGATACTCTTAAATTTTACAAATTAGAGACTTCTCTGGTGGCCTGGTGGTTAAGAATCTGCCTTGCCATGCAGGCGGCACAGGTTCAATTCCTGGTCAGGGACCTAATGTCTCACATGCTGCAGAGCAACTAAGCCTGGGCATCGCAACTACTGAGCCTGCCCGCCACAACTGGAGAGCTCGCACTGCAACCACTGAGCCCAAGCACGACCACCAGAGAATCTGTGCGTCCCAGTGAAAGATCCCACAGGACCCGAAAAGGAGCCCTCGTGTGGAAAGTAAGACCGGACACAGCCAAACAAATATTTTTTTTAATAAAATTTATGAGTAAACAATGCAGATAAAGGTGTTTAAATTATAAATTACAAGTTCAAGATGCTATTATTACCATATTAAAAATATGGACTGTTTTATTAGAAAAATGTATCATATAAGTTAAATGCATCCTGTGTCATGTAATTTACATACATCCTCACATTTTCTTGAAATGTACATTTACTATTTTGTCATTTCTAGCAAACGGGTCGCTAAGAGTCAGACACGACTGAGTGACTTCACTTTCACTTTTCACTTACTTGCATTGGAGAAGGAAATGGCAGCCCACTCCAGTGTTCGTGCCTGGAGAATCCCAGGGACGTGGGAGCCTGGTGGGCTGCCATCTATGGGGTCGCACAGAGTCGGACACGACTGAAGTGACTTAGCAGCAGCAGCAGCAAACACATTTACAGAGTGTAGATGACAATGAAAAATCAAATGGGCAAGTGAACTGCAGAACCAGGATTGAAACAGAGCTCTTTTCACTATGAAGCTAAAGCCCTTTCCGCTTAGAAGTGTATCAGTTAGGCTTGAGTGCCAGATAGGTACACAAGCGGAAGTGTTTCACAGAAGTTTAGTCATGAAGGGTTTTTTTTTTTTTTGCTTATGTTTTTGTCATAATAATTTAAAGATAATCTGATGAGGAATGATTTCCATATTTTCAGCAAATGTGGTTTTTAATACAGTTTATTCAATAATACTTATAAAACAATCCCTTCCTTGAATTTAGTACAGAAATAGACTTGATGATCAAAACAACATGAGTTTACTTTTAATCTGGGATTTAAATAATGCTCATAGAGAGGATTTTGCCATTTAAAAGCATATGTGTAGATAGGTGTCTTTAATAATATTTTAAATGTTATTGTCATTTTATCCCATGCATATTCTAGTTTTAACTTGGCTGACAGAAAGTTTAAAACAAGTATTGACACTCAGTTTTAATAACTCTTAGTCCTAAAATGACTGGTACACAATTTTCCCTTATTACCTAATTGCATAGACGTTTAATATTCATCTTACATGTGATTTAATATCTTATGCTAACAGTAAAGCTTTTGAGGCAAGTAAACTACAAAAGAAAGTTTAAAAATTGTTTTTTAAGTTTTTGTGTTTTTAATTATTGTTTGCTCTTAAAATTTAGTAATTTTTTTTTTTTTTGCTTATGTTTTTGTCATAATAATTTAAAGATAATCTGATGAGGAATGATTTCCATATTTTTAGCAAATGTGGTTTTTAATACAGTTTATTCAATAATACTTATAAAACAATCCCTTCCTTGAATTTAGTACAGAAACAGACTTGATGATCAAAACAACATGAGTTTACTTTTAATCTGGGATTTAAATAATGCTCATAGAGAGGATTTTGCCATTTAAAAGCATATGTGTAGATAGGTGTCTTTAATAATATTTTAAATGTTATTGTCATTTTATCCCATGCATATTCTAGTTTTAACTTGGCTGACAGAAAGTTTAAAACAAGTATTGACACTCAGTTTTAATAACTCTTAGTCCTAAAATGACTGGTACACAATTTTCCCTTATTACCTAATTGCATAGACGTTTAATATTCATCTTACATGTGATTTAATATCTTATGCTAACAGTAAAGCTTTTGAGGCAAGTAAACTACAAAAGAAAGTTAGTTTAAAAATTGTTTTTTAAGTTTTTGTGTTTTTAATTATTGTTTGCTCTTAAAATTTAGTATTCCTTGTTTTGGTCAATACCCCAAATCAGGCATCTAGCAGCAACTGCTTTTAATAAGGTTTATTACAAATTATAATGGTTATTATTCAGCCACTAAGTTGTATCTGACTCTTTGTGACCCCATGGACTATAACCCTCAGGCTTCTCAGTCCATGGAGTTTTCCAGGCAAGAATATTGGAGTACATTGCCATTTCCTTGGATATTCCCATGTGCTATTAGGATAACAATACACACTGGGAAGCTATTTTGATGTTGTATGCCAAAAAATGCACTTGCTACACATACACAACCTTCCTTCATGTACATATGTTAATCTTTGAACGTGTATGAGATACAGTTAAATTTGGATAGCACACATGTATTCATTGTACTTAATTCAATTATTTAACATGGGGGTATTCTATAAGAAACACATAAATCTCATGAAATGTAAAAAGAGAAAAACAACTACTAGCTACAGTAATGCAGTGACTTAGTGACATTAGCCTCTGAGCAAAATATTCCAAGAAATGCATAAAAGTTTCCCTATTTGACAAAGCTTGGAAATAAAGTTATAAGAATCAAGTATTATGATGCAGAACAATTTTCTGAGCAAAATATTATCTGTATCACCTACACATGATAACAGACACAGAGATTATTTCAAATTTAATTGACATTATGGGTCATTCTCCCAAAGGATTGTCTGTTATTCAGCCACTAGGTTGTGTCTGTGACCTGTGGACTGCAGCTCACTAGGCTCCTCTGTCCTCCACTATCTCCGAGAATTTGCTTAAACTCATGTCCATTGAAGCAGTGATGCTATCTAACCATCTCGTCCTCTCCAGCCCTCTTCACGTTTTGTCTTCAATATTTCCCAGCATGAGGATCTTTTCCAGTGAGTCATCCATTTGCATCAGATGGCCAAAGTGTAGGAGCTTCAACTTCAGCATCAGTCCTTCCAATGAATATTCAGGTTTGATTTCTTTAGGATTGACTGGTTATATCTCCTTGCTGTCCAAGGGACTCTCAAGAGTCTTCTCTAGTACTATAGTTCAAAATTCTTTGGTGCTCACATTTCTTTATGGTCTGACTCTCACATGACTACTGGAAAAAGCATAGCTTTGACTACCTGGACCTTTGTTGACAAAGTAATGTTTCTGCTTTTCAATATGCTGTCTAAGTGTGTCATAGCTTTCCTTCCAAAGAGCAAGCATCTTTTAATTTTTTAAAAAATTTACTTAATTTTACTTGAATCGATTCTAATGAGGTGGATGAAACTGGAGCTGATTATACAGAGTGAAGTAAGCCAGAAAGAAAAACACCGATACAGTATACTAACACATATATATGGAATTTAGAAAGATGGTAACAATAATCCTGAATGGGAGACAGCGAGACAGCATCTTTTAATTTCATGGCTGCAGTCACTGTCTGCAGGATTTTGCAGCCCAAGAAAATAAAATCTGTCACTGCTTCCATTCCCCCCGCCCTTCTATTTGTTATGAAGTGATGGGACCAGATGCTATATCTTAGTTTCTAAGTGTTTTTGAAAGTTGAATTTTTTGAATTTTGAGTTTCAAACCAGGTTTTTCGTTCTCCTCTTTAACCCTTATCAAAAGACTCTTTACTTTCTCTTCACTTTCTTCCATTAGAGTGGCATCATATGCATATCTGAGGTTACAGATATTTCCCCTGGAAATCTTGATTTAGCATGTGATTTATTCAACCTGGCATTTCACATGGTGTACTCTGCATTGAAGTTAAAAAAGCAAGGTGATGATATATGGCCTTGATGTACTCCTTTCCCAATTTTGAACCAGCCTCTTGTTCCATGTCTGGTCCTATCTGTTGTTTCTTGACCTGCATTCAGGTTTCTTAGGAGACAGATAAGGTGATTTGCTGCTCCATCTCTTTAAGAATTTTCAATAGTTTGTAGTGATCCACAAAGTCAAAGACTTTAGCATAGTTAATAAGCAGAAGTAGACATTTTTTCTAGAACTCCCTTGCTTTCTTCATAATGCAACAAATGTTGGAAATCTCATCTCTGGTTCCACTGCCTCTTCGAAACCCAGCTTGTACATCTGGAAAATCTCAATTCACATGCTGCTGAAGCTTAGCTTGAAGGATTTTCAGCATAACCTTGTTAGCATGTGGAATGAACACAAGTGTGCCATACTTTGAACATTCTTTATCATTGCCCTTCTTTGCAATTGAAATGAAAACTGACCTTTTCCAGTCCTGTGGTTACTGTTGAGTTTTCCAAATTTGCTGACATGTTGAGTACAGCACTGTCCCAAAGAATTAACCAGGATATATTCATTTGTATGGCACTATAAGTTTATAGATTAGATACTCTGACTAAAAGAGAACACATATACACAAAGACCTGGTTTATATTATGCATTTACTAGCAGATTGCAGCCATGAAATTAAAAGATGCTTACTCCTTGAAAGGAAAGTTATGGCCAACCTAGATACCATATTCAAAAGCAGAGGCATTACTTTGCTGATTAAGGTCCATCTAGTCAAGGCTATGGTTTTTCCAGTGGTCATGTATGGATGTGAGAGCTGGACTGTGAAGAAGGCTGAGCACCGAAGAATTGATGTTTTTGAACTGTGGTGTTGGAGAAGACTCTTGAGAGTCCCATGGACTGCAAGGAGATCCACCCAGTCCATTCTGAAGGAGATCAACCCTGGGATTTCTTTGGAAGGAATGATGGTAAAGCTGAAACTCCAGTACTTTGGCCACCTCATGCGAAGAGTTGACTCATTGGGAAAGACTCTGATGCTGGGAGGGATTGGGGGCAGGACGAGAAGGGGATGACCGAGGATGAGATGGCTGGATGGCATCGCCGATGAAATGGACATGAGTTTGAGTAAACTCCGGGAGTTGGTGATGAACAGGGAGGCCTGGCGTGCTGCGATTCGTGGGGTTGCAAAGAGTTGGACACAACTGAGTGATTGAACTGAAACTAACTGAACTTAACTGAGCAAGTATGGTAGAGTGAGCTAGTTCTTGATAATCTGCTATTCTATGTGTTGCTTAGATGTTTACTTTAAATAGTCTTATATCATACTCATGAATCTAGCTAAAATTGCACACTTTTCTTTTCAAATTTTAAGGCAAACACTTTAGGATCAAATTAAATGCTTATATTTTTTATAAAATTTCACTGAGCAAAATTTAATATTTTACTGATTTTACAGAATTGCAATCATGAGTCATAGGATCATCCTTAACACTTGTCCTTACTGATGAGAACCAAGGTGAGGAAAAATAGAGTCCAATTAAAATTCCAATTAAAAAGAAGCACACAAGTCAGGTTTTACTATCACTCTGATAGAAATATACTTATGTGTATGAACTATTATTTAAGTATTCTTCTGGGCAAGCCTATGGGTTTTTTTGGTTAACTAATACCTTAAAGCTGTGGCATTGCACTCTGTATACAGGTAATCATGAGGTCCATGAATTCTCTGAAGGAAGTGCAGGTTGATGATGTATTTTGTCTCCTTTTTGTGGCTGGTCGTAGTTTGTTCCTGATCTACTCAGGAAAATCTATTATCACTGTTGTTGCTATCATTATAGCTACGTTGTGTCTTACTTTTTGTGACCACATGGACTACAGCCTGCCAGGCTCCTCTGTCCTTGGAATTTCCCAGGCAAGAGTACTGGAGTGGGTTGTCATTTCCTTCTCCAGGGGATATTCCTGATCCAGGGATGGAACCTGCATCTCCTACATTGGCAGGAGAGTTCTTTACCACTGAGGCAGAAGCTAATAATTCATTCCATCACACATGCTCTGTTATTTTTAAAAATATTGTTTGATGTGAAGTTTGCCAGTCAGTTTCCAAGTTGGTCATTGGGCTGGCAACTTTTTGCTTTTTGAGTTCCAATATCAGATGCACAGCTTTGAATCTGGAATGTTGTTGCCACGGTCTTGAATACATCTCTGTAAAATTTGTATGTTGAATCCTAAACCCCCATAGGTGATGTTATTAGGATGTGGGATTCTTGGGGACTGCTTAAGGTCATGAAAGTAAGACCCTGATTAGTAGGATTATTGCCTTTATAGGAGATAGCCCTAGAAAAGTCCCTTCTCTTCTGCCTTGTGTAGATAGGACCAGAGGTCGGTGGCCTAAAAGATGGCCTCTGCCTGACCATGCTGACACCCTGATCTCAGACCTTAAGCCTTCAGAGCTGAAGGGAATAAGTTTTTCTTGTATTCAAGCTACTTAATTTGTGGACTTTTGCTCTGGCAGTCTGAATGAACAAAGACAGTTATTATCTTGACCAATACAGCCAGGAAGATGAGTTACTTTGCTATAGCCAGGGTCTGGGCCTAAATGTCAATAAGTGTTAATCACTCAGTCATGTCTGACTCATTGCAACCCCATGGACTATAGCCCACCAGGCTCCTCCATCCATGGAATTCTCCAGGCAGGAATACTGGAGTGGGTTGCCATTCCCTTCTCTGGGTGATCTTCTCAACTCAGGGATCAAAGCCAGGTCTCCTGCACTGCAGGCAGATTCTTTACCAACTGAGTCACAGGGGTCACTAGGAGAATAAAATAGGGTCTCATCTTCTCTAAAAGTCTTGCACCTCTCTCCAGAATCTGAGGGTGTGAGACTGAGAAAGGCCAGGTCTCTTGGACAAATAACCTAATCTTGCCCCAGAACTGGAGCCTTGACAAGAGGTCTGTTGTTAAGAGTTCATATGAGGCTAGGAAAGAGAGCCGTTGCCAAGCTCTGCTCTCTAGGAAGCCCAGCTAAGGCCATGGGAAAACAGGACCATTTCCAAAGATCACAGGCTTTGAATTAAGGGAACCCAAAGGAAAACACAGAATGGTGTGAAAGTTATGAACTGAGATGGCTCTGCTGGCTTCATCTGGGTAGCATGAGCTGGTCCGCCTGGCACATTCCACGCACGGAGGCCAAACACCTTATTCCCCATTAACAAGTCCAGCCATGGGCGTTTCTAACACAGTTGGCTTTTTCAGTGATGTGTTCACCACTCTTTAACTAGCAAAGTAGGAGGGTAGAGGAAAACTCTGAGGGTGACAAATTCTCAGAAGATGTTAACTTTTAAAACACGATTAATGGCACTAATTTTAAGTCAAGCTGGTTTTTAATTATTGATGTTGCCGTGGTCGTGACCCTACAGATTTCAGTCGCTCTGTAAACACATTCCTCTAGGTTTGGCCTCAGAATCCCTGTGGGCTAGAAATTACTCGATGGAATTTCTAATTTAAAAAAGTAAAAAGGGCTCCAAGCAATTTAACCCTAAGTCCTCACACTCCCTGTTATGAGCGTCCCCATAGTCTCTTATTCACATCGACAACTTGTGCTTGACGGCACCCATGGAAGAAGTGGCAGTTCTCCTCCAAAAGCAGCACCCTTCATACTGAAGCTGCTTCAACACCTTGAGGTCTACCTTTCAGACGGAACGGCTTCATACACAGTGATTCATACCATTCACAAAGGATCTATTTATAAGAACATTCCTTGTGCACTCGGGTGATAGTTGCTAAGGTAACTCTTTTTGATTTGGGTCAAGCCTGAAGCGAATTTTGACTTTAGAGAACTCTCCTGTATTTACACAGGTGTGGGGCCCACATATATTTCACACACGTGTCTTTGCCTCTCTGTGGCTTCTTTCGGTCTCTTCTCTCTTCTGCCTTGTCTCTGTCTGCATCTTTCTCTTACATTCTAGCTCGCTCTTCATTAGAAAAATGCATGGCTTTAAAGTTGGTGGAAGTTCTGGGAAGTGCACACTGGAAACTGCTTTACAATTACAACCTTCAGTAAAATTTCTGATGTCAGATTCTTCTTCCCAAGGTGACTGACATTAAAATGGCTTTATTACATCTGTTGACAAGCTGGTCCATCTGACCTGTCTGGAACGTCTCACGGGTTGTTAATAAAAGGATGGTGACAATGATATCTTTCAATGTCATCATTACAATTTGGTTTGGATTCTTGAATGGAGCCAGAGTAATCTTGATATCCAAATCACAATTCTCTGTAGTATGGGATTCTCTTATTATTGTTATTGGTGTGTGTGTGTGTGTGTGTGTGTGTGTGTGTGTGTGTGTGTGTGATTTCTGGTAATAAATATACTCATTACATACTTAAGAGAATAACTCTAGGATACTTGGAGGTCTGCCTAATAAGGGAAATATTACTGTTTACATAGTCAAAGCTATTTTTTACAGTAGTCATGTACAGATGTGAGTGTTGGACCATAAAGAAGGCTGAGTGCCCAAGAATTGATACTTCTGAAGTGTGATGTTGCAGAAGACTCTTGAGAGTCCTGTGGACTGCAAGGAGATCAAACAGGTCAATTCCAAAAGAAATCAACTCTGAATATTCCTTGGAAGTACCAATGCTGAGGTTGAAGCTTCAGTACTTTGGACACTTGATGAGAAGAGCTGACTCACTGGAAAAGATCTTGATGCTGGGAATAATTGAGGGCACGAGGAGAAAGCAGTGGGGCTATAGCAGATGAGATGAGTGGAAGGCATCACTGACTCAATAGACATGAGTTTGAGCAAATTTGGAGTATCTGAAGGACAGGGAAGTCAGGCGTGCTGCAGTTCATGAGCTCATAGAGTTGGACATAACGGAGTGAACAGCAGCAACTATTTACATACACTTGAAATTCATGCTAGGAAACTCTGCCGCTGGTCATTTTGTCATAGGTGATCTAATATCCTTGCATTTCAACGTTTGTTAACTTAGAAAATAGAACTGACTTCAAGTAAATCAAAACTCAGAAAAGAACATCCCACTTTGTTCCCTACCAAGATATATCCCTTGAATCCAAGGCAAATAAAGTACCCTTGTGGCCAGTTTGTTAGTTGTTGTGGTAGAGATACAGAGTTAAAAAAATGTGTTTTGCCATAGTATATGTAGCCTTTAAAAGTTAAAAGCACTCTAATTATTCCTGAGGGGTAGGGAAACTTTAAGAAGAAATATTACAATCATAAAACTAAGGAAAGCCTGATTTTATGCTAATAGTTCACGCTTTAGATGGGTCTGATTTTTTTCTTAGTTTCTTTTTGCTGCTGTTAAAATGATTCTGTTACCACCTGTTCTTTCTGCTGTAGGCCTTTTATATATTGAACACATAAAAAAGTCTGTGTCAATTAGGGACTGAATTACACAGGCTATTTTATTAATAGGGAATTCCATTTGAAAAGTATGTCTTTTATTCTGTTTAACTTTTATTATAAATTACATTAATGGAGATCTACCCTTTGTAAATTTCAGGTAATTACTTTCCCTCCATAAGCATTAAATTTATAAATTTGCTTTGTAAATCTGCAAATTTCAGGTAATTAATTCTCCTTTGTAAGCATTAATTTTCCTCCATAAGCTCATATATTTGTTTTCTCAACTTAGACTAAATGGCTGTGGTTGTGCACGTGTGATCAGTCATGTCCATCCAACTCTTTGTGACCCCATGGACTGTGTAGCCAACCAGACTCCTCTCTCCCTAGAATTTTCCAGGTAAGAATACTGGAGTGAGCTGCCATTTCCTACTCCAGGGAATCTTCTTGACCCAGGGAGCAAACCCATGTCTGTTGTGTCTCCTGCACTGGAAAACAATTCTTACCACTGTGCCACCTGCCTCAGAGTAAGAGGAGATTCTAAATCTTAGCCATCACAATTGTGGGGGAGCAAAACTTGCCACCCCAAAATGTTTCTTGGGTGTGAGAATTGTTTCAAGCCGAAAATAATCAAGGCCCAAAAGTCTCAGAAGAAACTTTGTCTCCTTTACTGCCTAAAGAATGTATGTAGGAAACTTGTTCTGGGAAGGGAGCAATCACTATTGATAACTATGGTATGAATGAGAGGTATAGACATGATGTCACCTATCAAGTCTGTTTCTTAAAATTACTCTTTGTGTCTCATTGTCTGTACCTGCGTGCTTGTTAGATCACATCAGTTCACTTCAGTTCAGTTCAGTTCAGTTCAGTCACTCAGTGGTGTCCGATTCTTTGGAACCCCATGAACTACGGCACACCAGGCCTCCGTGTCCATCACCAACCCTCAGAGTTCACTCAGACTCACGTCCATCGAGTAGGTGATGCCTTCCAACCATCTCATCCTCTGTCATTCCCTTCTCCTTCTGCCCCTTATCCCTCCCAGCATTAGAGTCTTTTCCATTAAGTCAACACTTCGCATGAGGTGGCCAGAGTACTGGAGTTTCAGCTTCAGCATCATTCCTTCCAAAGAAATCCCAGGGCTGATCTTTAGAATGGACTGATTGGATCTCCTTGTAGTCCAAGGGACTCTCAAGAGTCTTCTCCAACACCACACTTCAAAAGCATCAATTCTTCAGCACTCAGCTTTCTTCACAGTCCAACTCTCACATCCATACATGACCACTGGAATCTAAATCTTAGCCATCACAATTGTGGGGGAGCAAAACTTGCCACCCCAAAATGTTTCTTGGGTGTGAGAATTGTTTCAAGCCGAAAATAATCAAGGCCCAAAAGTCTCAGAAGAAACTTTGTCTCCTTTACTGCCTAAAGAATGTATGTAGGAAACTTGTTCTGGGAAGGGAGCAATCACTATTGATAACTATGGTATGAATGAGAGGTATAGACATGATGTCACCTATCAAGTCTGTTTCTTAAAATTACTCTTTGTGTCTCATTGTCTGTACCTGCGTGCTTGTTAGATCACATCAGTTCACTTCAGTTCAGTTCAGTTCAGTTCAGTCACTCAGTGGTGTCCGATTCTTTGGAACCCCATGAACTACGGCACACCAGGCCTCCGTGTCCATCACCAACCCTCGGAGTTCACTCAGACTCACGTCCATCGAGTAGGTGATGCCTTCCAACCATCTCATCCTCTGTCATTCCCTTCTCCTTCTGCCCCTTATCCCTCCCAGCATTAGAGTCTTTTCCATTAAGTCAACACTTCGCATGAGGTGGCCAGAGTACTGGAGTTTCAGCTTCAGCATCATTCCTTCCAAAGAAATCCCAGGGCTGATCTTTAGAATGGACTGATTGGATCTCCTTGTAGTCCAAGGGACTCTCAAGAGTCTTCTCCAACACCACACTTCAAAAGCATCAATTCTTCAGCACTCAGCTTTCTTCACAGTCCAACTCTCACATCCATACATGACCACTGGACATAGCCTTAACTAGATGGACCTTTGTTTGCAAAGTAATGTCTCTGCTTTTGAATATGCTATCTAGATTGGTCATAACTCCTTCCAAGGAGTAAGCGTCTTTTAATTTCATGGCTTCAGTCACCATCTGCAGTGATTCTGGAGCCCCCCCAAAAATGAAGTCTGACACTGTTTCCACTGTTTCCCCATCTATTTCCCATGAAGTGATGGGACCAGATGCCATGATCTTAGTTTTCTGAATGTTGAGCTTTAAGCCAACCTTTTCACTCTCCTCTTTCACTTTCATCAAGAGGCTTTTTAGTTCCTCTTCATTTTCTGCCATAAGGCTGTTATCATCTGCCTATCTGAGGTTATTGATACTACTCCTGGCAATCTTAATTCCTGCTTGTGCTTCTTCCAGCCCACCGTTTCTCATGATGTACTCCACATATAAGTTAAATAAGCAGGGTGACGATATACAGCCTTGACTTACTCCTTTTCCTGTTTGGAACCAGCCTGTTGTTCCATATCCAGTTCTAACTGCTGCTTCCTGACCTGCATATAAGTTTCTCAAGAGGCAGGTCAGATGGTCTGGTATTCCCATCTCTTTCAGAATTTTCCCATTTATTGTGATCCTCACAGTCAAAGGCTTTGACATAGTCAATAAAGCAGAAATAGGTGCTTTTCTTGAACTCTCTTGGTTCAGTCATGTCCAATTCTTTGTGCCTCTATCGACTGGAGCCTGCCAGGCTCCACTGTCCCTGGGATTCTCCAGGCAAGAATACTGGAGTGGGTCACTGTGTCCTCCTCCAAGAGATCTTTCAAACCTAAGATAAAACCCATGTCTCCTGGATTGGCCATCATGCTCTTATATCACTAGTGCTACTTGGGGAACCCTCATTGTCTGTACATGATGCAGCAAACATTTGTTTCCCAAGCATTTGGTTTTCCATCTCCAAGCCAGTTGCCTTTCTCTCCTTTGAGGTCCCAAACCAGTACCTTCAACATCTTCTTTTGCCTTTAGCTGAAAATAATATTTAAATTGAGGGTTTTAGCCATTTTGGTGAGCTACTCAGTTTTCCTGGGTCTCTCTCAAGGATTAATATCCTAGTTATCAAGCTTTAGTTTGGTTTTCTTCTGCTAATATTTCATGTTGATTTAATTCTCAGACCAGCCAGAAAGCCTAAAAAAGGAATATGTAAACTTTTTCCTTTCAAATAGAATCCAAGAAGTGACTTAAACCTGAATAATACATCAGTCATGGTAATGAATTCTCAAATAGAAGATTATGATTGTGCATTTCTTTATTATCTTTGGATAGAAGTCTAGATATTTGAGACTGTTGATTACCAATAATGAAATGACCTTGATAAGATTTAAACATGCAACTGAATAGGCTCTGATCGTTAAATAAACAAAGCAAGTAGAAATGTTTAACTTTTAGTAGATATAGCCTAATAAAATCACCAAGGCTTTAAGGGATATCTAATTCATAAATTAACCAGACTTATATAGTCTAGAGGGCTTCTCAGGTGTCACAGGGGTAAAGGATCTGCTTGCCAATGCCGAAGAGGCAAGAGATGGGTTCAGTCCCTGGGTCAGGAAGATCCCCTGGAGGAGGAAATGGCAACCTGCTCCAGTATTGTTGCCTGGAAAGTTTACAGACAGAGGATCCTGGTGGGCTACAGTCCATGGAGTCACAAAGAGTTGGACATGACTGAGTATACACACACACACACAAACACATACATTCTAGAAATAGAAATTTCTTGACCTTTTGTGTTTTGTCTATTTCTGGATTAATTTCAACATATTTAGCTTTATGTTTCTCTCACACTAATGTTTCTTCCCAAAATAATCAAAACAGGGAAAAATTTTCCATGGTACCTTATATGACCCTGGCTTTCAGTGGAAATTTATCTACAGCAGCTGAGAGATAGAAAATGGTGGGTCACTGGTGAATTTTAATTATTCTTTGAATACTTTTAAATGCAACTAATAAATATAATAAATTGCTTAAGGATAGAAACAGAGAGAACCCTTCATTTTTTAAATTAGATGGAGCAATGTATTTCTGTATAATCTATTTCTATATAGCTTTTCTATTATTAGGCAATATGAGAAATATTTGCTTGATTTTATATATGTGTATATATATATATATATATATAATATAGTTTGAATAATCTTTAATTCTCAGAGATTGTTACAAATGTAGAATGTAAAGTGGATGTCAAAATGCTGTCATTTTGAGAGATTTTCATCATATTTGATACAGAACATTATGACATAAATTGAAAAACATTGTATTTGCAGGCTTACCTAGATCTAAAGTAAGCAAGGAGTGTGACAATCAATAATCTACTTTTTCCTCAAAACTATTTTTATTTAAGGGCAATCAGCCCAACCTGACAGAATCAGTGTGCTCTTTATTTAAAGAATTCCCAGATCCAAGAAACAGTTCTGGACCCATGAAGTTAAACACCCACTTATCTAATGTGCATCCAAAACAGATCCAAATATTAAAGAAAAAGGCATAGACTGGCTTTGAATCGACAGACATATGTTTAAATTCTGGTCCTTCCTCTTAAATTTTTAAGCCACATTTTTTTCCATGCATACAATGAGGATAATTGTAGTCACCCCATAAAATTGAAGTACGAAATAAACGAGGTAATGATTTGAAAGTATTTTGCCAAATGTCAGACGATTGGTAAAGCTCACATAAAAAGATATTATTGTCTTTTCCTTCTCCTTATTAAACATGTGTTGAGAACACATTATGTACAGAACTCTCTCTGAAAGATATAAATCTTACATAATGACTCATGAACAAAAAACCAAAAGACAAGGATATTAGCTGTGTTTAGAGAGTGAGAAATTCTCTACTTGTGATAGTACAGAGTATTGGATCAAGGAGGAACTGAACAAGGAGTAACAAACTGGAGATTATCTCAATGTTTTAAGTAATAATATTAATAATCTCATCAATGGAAGTACTGGTGGTGAAAATAGAAATAAATGTTAACCATATAAACCTTAGTACACCTGATGCAAAATTTGAACTCAATTCAGTATCTTACTCCATTGTGCTATTTTGGGCTTTTTGTCAGCTGAACACAAGAGTTATCTGACTTCAAAAGGTAAAAGTGAAGAAAGTCTGTGTGGATTTCAAACAGCATGTATGTTGAGAGACAACAAAGACAGGAAAGGTAAACTGAATACCTGTGATGAAAAACCTCCAATGGTAGACTATGGGTTTATCCTTAATCCACCAGACACAAACAAGGCATGGAAGACTTCAGAACTCTATCAGAACTAGGCATATGGAAGACTAATCTTGCAGCAGTAGACATCAGATGTATTAGATCAAGGAAGAACTGGACATAGGGAAAGGAATCATATGATTATTTCAATATTTTAAGTAGTAGTAATAACACTAATTTCCCAACAGAAGTGCTGGCTGTGAAGATAGAAGGAAGTGAACAGATATTTGCCATAATAGGCATTAGTGTACCCCACACATAATTTAAACTACAATGTAGCTAACTCTGTGCTATTGCTGTTCACATTTTGATGTTTTCCTGTATCTAATGGCTCAGTATAATCATTCTGAAAATAGCAAGGGAACTGCTCATTTGTTTCCTATAATCACATAACTGCAATGTGTAAAGGTATGCCAAACACATGGGTGGTTAAGTTATCCTTTGCCATAACCTGCCAAGCACACTGAAAAAAAAGTGCAAAACACATTTGAGAGTGCCACGTGAATGTTTCTGGAGCTCTACGTACATTTGTTACAGCCTCTGGCACATAAGTCAAACCAACGTGTCTTTAAAAGTTTGATCGCCCTGCTGCAGGTTTGATCACCTTGCTGCAGGTTCCCTTTCACATGACACATCTTCTTAATGAAGAACCACCATTGTCTAAACATCCTTTATCTGTTTATCTACTTGACGAGTCACAGTCGTTACTGTCCTGCTCCTTGTCCAACGATCATGGCTGCACTATTTGTGATTTAGGATACTGGGGGGAGAGGAAGGGATCAAACATTTATGAGTTTCTGAATGTTTCCAGAAACTCAGTTTATACTTCATATACTCAGACACATTCTTTTCTTTCCTAATGTGCTGCGATCTCTTCAATAGAGATTAAAGTCTTTCCCTTATCTCCCTTTATTCACCTCAGCATTTGCTTCTGCCGTCTGTTTCAGAATCATGCTTCGCCAGAACTCTCTGTGCCACCTCTGAACTGACTGCCCCACACACACATACCTTGGACACCCCATCTCTGGGCTATGATTTTATTCTCCTTTTAATCATGGAGTTGCAAGTGAAGAGACAACAGTTGAGGTTTTATTATGCCAGCTTCAAAGTGTTTCAATAAAGGACCACATGGAAAACAAGGAGTATAAAAAGGGGGCTGGTGGAGAGGGGATCACAATAGTCCTTAACTTCAAAGCAAAAGGAACAGGATAAATAGGTCACTCTGTAGCCATCAACAACATGAATTTATTACCTTTTGAAAGTGACCAGAGGTACTGAAATATAAATAGAAGGGACTATTTGGAAGTCTGTCACTTTTCCACCCCTTCTGAACTATGCAGAAATGCATTTACTCTGAAAACTGTGTACATTTTTCTTTTAATCTTTTTGTTTTGGCTAAATAAGAAAAAGATGCTTACTTAAAAAAAAATGTCCATGTGAAAAATGTAAGCCTTTTTCTGCTTTCTTTTCCTTTAATTATTTTCTGTTTACTATTCCTTGAAATTTTTCCTGTGCAAAGAAGTTTGTATCTTATGTGTTCATCTACGATTTTGTGTTGGGCTTTTAAATAGATTGGGATCAGATTCATTTTCTTCCTCAGCTTGCTATTTTATTTAACAATATGCAGCGGATATTTTTCCAAGTCAGAATCTAATTCAATTGTTTCAATGGCTGCATACTTTTCCATTTATAGACATTGTGTAATTCTTATATTTCTCTCACTTTTCCTTTTTTCCTAATACTAGCAAGGCTGCCATGAACTTACTCAAACGTATATTTGTACGTATGTGTTCAAGTCTTTTGTAGAAAAGAGTCCTACATGTTATTCAACAGTCTAAACATCTTTTTTCTCCTTCATCTAATTAATAATATTCATTTATACATGCATATATTACAGATATATTTTGCCTTTGTCTTCATGATCTCTGTAGACTAGAGAGGATCTGTTTGACACATATCTGGAAATTACGGGAAAAAAAACAGAATGCTAAGCATCATTAAGTATAATTCTCACTAATGACATTTTTTTCTGTAAGTTATACTGCCTCCATCCTCTTAACTATGAATATCCACTAAGACACTCACAAATCCTGTTCCCATTCTGTGTCTGCACCTTCGGTCATGTTTGCTTTGTAGTCCAGAATCTTCTTTACTCGACATTCATCAAGATGCTAGTGATGCTATTTTATTTTTTTCCTTTCTTCCAGCAGTTTTAGTATCAGCCTCTCTCTGCAGTAAAGAACAAAACTACAGTGGAAGTGACAGCTTCCCCAGAAGCCATCTAAATCCCTTCCTACGCTCTGGGTTTGTTTATTCTTTTTCAAAGAACAGAGAACACAAAACACGGGCTACATCTGACAAGACGCTGGGTTGAACTCGTTTTTAGCAGAAATCATGCTGCGCCTGACAGATTTGCAGCCAGAAGTGTTATTTGGGACACTGGAAGGAAGAATGGGACAGTATGCAACATTTAATATTTTCTTTGTGACTTCATTGTTTTTTAAATGCTTTGTTATATGACAGGGATGATTGTCATTTTTTAGTGGGGAAAAAAAAAGCCACAGAGTTGAACTGTCGTTAACTTTAGAAGAAGATAACCAATTAATTTAATAATTAAGGGTAGGAGGGCTTCCCTTGTGGCTCAGCTGGTAAAGAATCTGCCTGCAATACAGGAGACCTGGGTTCAGTCCCTGGGTTGGGAAGATCCCCTGGAGAAGGGAAAGGCTACCCATTCCAGTACTCTGGCCTGGAGAATTCCATGGACTGTATAGTCCATGGGGTCACAAAGAGTTGGACACCACTGAGCGGCTTTCACTCATTCACTAAAGATAGGAAGCTTATTTCTGCCTATAATTATGAAAAGACTTAGAGATGGGAATAAAAATTGGAAAAAATAAAGAAAAATGCATTTTACTCACTTATTATAAAAGAAATTCTGGAACCATTGAGGTAAATAGAAAGGAATTATGTTTCTAAAACTGTTGTGAGAATTAGCCAAAGTCTAAAAATCACGTTTTTAAAAAACCAAAACATTTATTTGTAAAAATAAGAATACTTGTACATTTATCTTGGGGACTTATTTAAATAGACAAACTCTCTTGTGTCTCTGCATATGATAGCCCAGAATATATAACTGGAAGTACGTGGATTACATGCACAGCCCAAGGCTGTTTGCTCATCAACAAATGGAAGTGATAAATATATTTATACTTGGTAACAGAAAAAACAACAAGTGAATCAAATAAATTGTCTTAATATTCAAGAAATTAACTATTCTGAACCAAAGACTGCATTCATTTCAGCTGATCAGCACTAGCTGAAAATCATTTTGATGGGATTGTTTGGTAATCTATGCTCTTTTCTATTATCTGTATTATTTGATTTATCCCCTGTAGCATCCACTGAGGCAGGAAGACATTATTTATACAGCCTACCTAAATGCCGTTGAGGCTATAAAGTCATTTTAAACTATTTAAGTTTTATTAGTCTGGGAAATCTAAAATTCAGAAAATAATACACTGTGTATAGTTTGATATTTAATAGTAACAAAGAGGGACATAAAAAAGGCAAGATGTTCTTTTTCTTCCCTCATATTTGCATAATCTCTCTATATCCCTAATGACCAGGAGTAGGATTCATTGTGCTCCTCTCTGACACAGAGGTATTATAAACTAGATGGCTGAGAGATTTGCCTTCAATATTGAAATTATGCCAGTCTAAATACAATACTGCCTTTAACTTCTCAACAACAAATTCCTCCTGAAAACATCAGTTAGCCTAAATACCTGAGCATCTGGAAGAATGATTTTTTATTTAGAACTTGCCTACTAGATAAATCATTAAAAATTTCAAGAATGCACTGTGTATTCAGGATAGGAAGTTCAAACTGAACCGATTCAGAAAAGCCGTTGGGCTAAAGTGAAATTGTATCCGACTAATTCCACACTGTAAATATATTGGCAAATTATTTAGACTGCTCGATAGCTTTGGGAATGTTGCCTACATAACTAAGGTGGGAGGAAATCCTGCTTTTTAGCAGTGACTACTTCTTCCACTACAGAATTTAGACCTCATGACTCTGGAATGGCTGATGGTGCTCTCGATCCAAGGCTAATGGAGCTTAAGTGATGCCCTCTTTAAATTCTGGGTCACTTTTTAGCACAAAGGTACTTATTTATCTTAAGACAACCACTCTAGGTTCACTTAAAATAAGTGAACATTGAACACGTGCTTGTTCAGTTGTGCTTGACTATTTGTGACCCCGTAGACTGTTGCCCACCGGGCTCTTCTGTCCATGGAATTTCCCAGGCAAGAATGAATCAGTAGGTCTTTAGCAATATCCAAACATCAAATTCATTTCAGACTTTTTTTCCCAAGGCTACTACTCACTCATTTGGCACTTCTGTGTGAATTGGACAAAGGTGCTCCTTAGGGTAGACACAGCCTGGGTCAGCACCCCTCCGCCTCCGCTTTGCACCCTCATCTGGGCAGCATTTGGCAACCACAATCTGCCCACTCTACATGATAGCACTGTATCTTCGAAAAATCTCTAGTTGAGTACTTGTCATTCTCCTCCACGTGCTCTGAAACATTTTTCCTGATCTCAAAACTTTAGACTATATCCGAATCACTAATCCTTTGCCAAAGATTTCACTTCATATTTTAACAAAATAAATTATTTAAATGTATCTGATTTATATTTCTTCAATCTCTATGTACTCCAAATGAATATTTATTCATCCTTTCTTATCTCTGAGGAAGGAGGATCTCCCTTTCCATCTGGATTAACATGGTCATCAACTCCCCCACCAGCACAGGTCACTTGCTACTCCCCATCGTCTCCTCTTGGTTTTACACGTTGTAGTTTCCTCTCTGCATGGGATACTTCGTTTCAGTTTGCATATGTTCTCAAACCTCCACTACATGGCCTTGAAAAATTGTTGTAGGTGTGTATGTTTCATTTTGCCAAAAAGAATGTCAGCATCTTGCCAACGAGACTCACATGTATTTCAGCCTCGATTCTACGACTCAAGAAGTAGAATGGTGTGCATGTATTGGTACTCGGTATGGTGGCTAAGATGGTAAAGAATCTGCTTTCAATGTGAGAGACCTGAGTTTGATCCCTGGGTCAGGATCCTCTGGAGAGGGAATGGCAACCCACTCCAGTGTCCTTGCCTGGAAAAATGCATGGGCAGAGGAGCCTGGTGGGCAACAGTCCATGGGGCGGCAAAGAGTTAGACACTAATGGGTGGCTAACTACTACTACTTTATATATTATGTGGAAGGAATTTCCTATTTAATTGTATAGTGCTCTTCTCACTTTTTTAGCATTTTGAATTCACTAACGATTTTTAATAGACTATTTTTTTAGAGTCGCTGTAGTTTCACAGCAAAACGAGTAGACGGTATAAAGATATCCTGTATAACTTCTGCCCACATGCATGCAGGCAGGCACGCTCAGTTGCTGTCATGTCTGATCCTTGCAACTTCACGGACTGTAGCCCACAAGTCTCCAGTCTATGGGGTTTTTCTGGCAAAAATACTGCAGTGCATTGCCATATCCTCCTCCAGGTGACTTTTCTGACACAGGGATCGAACCCACATCTCTCGGGTCTCCTGCGTTGGCAGGTGAACTCTTTACCGCGAGGCAACCTGGGAAGCCACACACATGCATAGCCTCCCCCATTATCAAGGTCCTCCAACAGAGCGGTGCATTTATTGTAATTTACAAACTCACATTGACACATCATAATCGCCCAAAGTTCATAGTTTATGTTAGGGTTCACTCTTGGTGTATACATTCTGTTATTTGGATAGATGTAAAGTTTTGGGCATGAGATGCAGTAATCACTTAGATAGTCCAATGGAACTCACTGCAAGCACTGGCAAATAAGAGTATGCTTCTTTGAGAGTGTGTAATCATTTCATTCATCTTTTCCTAAATGCTTTACATCTCTTCAAAACAGAGATAACCATAAAGAAAATAAAGTGTTAGTGAACTTACGCCGCCTGCGCTTAGTGTGCCGGCTCTTGCAGCTGCCTGCACTTAGGGTGCCGGTTTTGGGCTCCAAAGTTACTGCAGATGGTGACTGCAGCCATGAAATTAAAAGACGCTTACTCTTTGGAAGAAAAGTTATGACCAACCTAGACAGCATATTCAAAAGCAGATACATTACTTTGCCGACTAAGGTCCGTCTAGTCAAGGCTATGGTTTTTCATGTGGTCATGTATGGATGTGAGATTTGGGCTGTGAAGAAGGCCGAGAGCCGAAGAATTGATGCTTTTGAACTGTGGTGTTGGAGAAGACTCTTGAGAGTCCCTTGGACTGCAAGGAGATCCAACCAGGTCATTCTGAAGGAGATCAGCCCTTGGATTTCTTTGGAAGGAACGATGCTAAAGCTGAAACTCCAGTACTTTGGCCACCTCATGCAAACAGCTGACTCATTTGAAAAGACTCTGATGCTGGGAGGGATTGGGGGCACGAGGAGAAGGAGATGACAGAGGATGAGATGGCTGGATGACATCACGGACTCGATGGACGTGAGTCAGAGTGAACTCTGAGACATGGTGATGAACAGGGGGGCCTGGTGTGCTGCGATTCACAGCATAGCAAAGAATCGGACATGTCTGAGCGACTGAACTGAACTTACCCCAATTTAAGGATGTGTGTTTATATATATGAATTAATTTCAAGCATATATATATATATATATAGAGAGAGAGAGAGAGAGAGAGAGAGAGAACAGAAAGGAGAGAGAATAACATAATTTTTCTAAGATGGCTGTCAAATTTAAGCTCTCTTTACCAAGATGTATTTGGACACTAGAACTGAGCAAATATTTTCACATATTTAAAAGAATTTGAAATTATTTATCTTGATAAGAGAGAAATAACCCTGAATTGAAAACAAGAGCACATCTACTTCATTGCCAATCCTACTATCTGGCCTTGTTAATTTGGATGTTCCTCTTAATATTTACTTGCTTCATTATGTGCAAACTTACATTAATGTAACCTGAATTACATATGGCATGGAGCCATTACAAGACTAAACACAGCAACAGAAACATACTATATAAATACAGACCATCACACATGTATTTAAGCAGAACTTATAAAATGAGGAAAAGAATCTGCACAGTTTCCACATGTATTTACTGAGCAACCACTATTCTATGCAAACAGGTTTCAGAGGCGAACAATTCTGAGTCTCCTGGCGTGTATCTTCTATTGATGGAGATAGAAAAGAAACAAATGTATCATTGTGATTTAATTATATGTCCACATAATAAAATATGCTTTTTAATTACATCTCAGGTTTTCTTTTAAGCTGAAATTAGAATGAAAATTCAAATTAATACAAATCTATAATAATAATTTCTTCATTGTGGAGAAATGCATACAAGAAGGAATGCTTTCTTAGAAATGCACATCTGAATATTGCACTATTTTAAGGTTCATAGTTTAATAAAACCACTTTTATTTACGCTGTTCTGATGCAATAATATGTTGTCTCATACATAATTCCAGCCTATCTATATTTCAGAAAGTGTATTAAGGTCCAACAGTGCTAAGATCCTGCTTGGCACCAGTGGAGTAATATCAGAGTCCACAGAGAAGAAAACCTGTCCCATTAAGACTGATGAGATGTTATACAATTTTCATAGCAGAGACTTTGATAAAATTAGGCCAACATAAATTTATCTTGCCTATAAGGAGGTTTTAATAAAAGAAAAGATGGGGGAAACTTGAAAATGATACATATTTACATAGACAGAGACATGGCTGAATCCAATTATGAAGGCAGAAGGCGGTCATGGTAAGCTCTGTGGATGTTTAAACATGAAGTTATGGAGGTGAGTGTTTAATCAGGAGAAGTACTGAGCTTTCACCACGTGCACATCGCTCTGCTTGGACTCTGACCCGAGATTCAGGTCGGGCCTGCGAGTTGCCTGCAGCCAGCTAGGGAGAGGTGGTCATGGAAACACACAAGCACCTTGTGCTGTTTAAGTGTCTTGACAACAGGGAGTCCCAACAAAGAAGCAGCTAATCCCTTACAGGAAGCCAGAAGAGTTACAAAAGCAAGTTTAGTTGGTTTTTGAATAAAAGATGTTCATCTGAAAGATGTGATGAGATATAGCATGGTGGTGGTGTTGGTGGTGGTGGTGGTGGATTGGGTGGGGGTGGTGTGAAGAAAGTTTTCCAGACAGAAAGCAGGATTAAGCATTTTGAAATGCAGGAGAAGCAAGAGGCATGGGTTTGATTCCTGGGTCAGGAAGATCCCCAGGAAGTGGCAACCCACTCCAGTATTCTTTGCCTGGAAAATTCCTGTCAGAGAAGCCTGATGGGCTACAGTCCATGGGTTCACAAAGAGTTGGACACAACTAAAATGATAGGATGGTGATAACTAGCATGAAGGTAGAATTTAGTGGACACATTTAGATTAAAAAAATTTCAGAACATGGTTTTGTTATGCCACTCTGAGACATACATGCAAAATTTGCTCAGTTGTGTCCGACTCTTTGTGACCTCTATACAGTCCATGGAATTCTCTAAGCCAGAATACTGGAGTGGGTAGCTTTTCCCTTCTCCAGGAGATTTTCTCAACCCCGGGATAGAAACCCAGTCTTCCACAACTGAGGCAGATTCTTTACCAGCTGAGCCACAAAGGAAGCCCAAGAATACTGGAATGGGTAGCCTTCCCCTTCTCCAGTGGATCTTCCCAACTCAGGAACTGAACCAGGGTCTCCTGCATTGCAGGCGAATTTTTTACCAGCTGAGCTATCAGGGAAGCCTCTACGACATATGGACAATTATTATTCTGTACTATTTGATTTTTTCATTTTTCTTGATCTACATATACACAAGAGAGGACCGTAATTTACATACATGTACTGAACTGATGTAGTAGAAGAGCTTAATGAAACTCTTTAGAAAATATTTTTAAAATGGAGAGGGAAAATCTAAGCATCTTTTTAGTGCTTTCATTGTTATCCAAAGAATTATGGGAAAATAAACACTATCTATCCAGGAGATGGAAATTATTTAAAACTGTAGTTTTCTCCAGTCTTGGGATGTTTTGCATTTTTTGTTTTTGTTCAGTCTCTAAGTTATGTCTGACCCTTTGTGACCCCATGAACTGCAGCACACCAGGCTCCCCTGTCCCTCACTGCCTCCTAGACTTTACTCAAGTTCATATCCATTGAGTCAGTGATGCTGTCGGTGCTGGTTTGCATTATGCAATGTGAAATATTATTGAAAGCTACCATCATAAATTAGCATTAGAGAACAGAGGCACAGAATATACATTCTAACACTAGGGATCTGTTTGGTGTTCTACAAAAACACAAAAGAAAACACACAAAAAAAGATGTAAAAAACACAAAAAGATGAAAACCACAAAAGATGTAAAAAGTTATACAGCATCTGAAGAATATTGTATTACTATTCTTTGGCCCACTATCACACAAACCTCAACGCTCCAGAAAGTTTTGTCTGTAGGTTTCTGAAATACTTACAAAGCTTGACAAGTCTTGATTCTCACTATTAAAAATAGAGAAGCTACCTTTGCCCGCTTAACATCAAATTGCCATTTTGATAGCCAGCTGATTCAGCAAAGACTGAACGGCCTTGCAAAGACCATGGATCTTCCTGTTGGCAAATAGGTGGGTGTTTAGTTTTGAATTAGCTGAATAAAGCTTATCAACCTTTCAAAATACACTGCTATGAAAGTATGAGTGAATAGTTACGTGAAATTATACTGTTTCTTTCCCTAAAGATATATATATATATATATAAGTAATCTTCCATATGTAAGGAATTGAATCCGAAATAAATTTGTCCTTCATTCACAGTTTGCTCACCTACTAGAATAACATGCTGTTCTCCATTAAGAAAAAAACTTCAGCCACAGAGATGAGGTGCAGCCCATTTGCAGTTCCAAAGGTGTAAGTGTGGGGCAGGGCAAGAAGGAACCGTGGAAAATAAAAGGGACTCTGGAGGCTCATGCCCAAGAAGTTTTCAATCACACTTTAAAATTAAGTGTCTCAAATCAGGATTTAATTTACAGTTTAAGATTTAATAACACAGTCATTGCATGTTAATTAAACAGCAATGGATCATTTAGCAACCTGTTTAATGAGGTGTAACAACTATTGCATATAAAACATACCGACATTATTATTACATTGCCATTAAACTTCAATAAATCTGTTTGAATAATTATTGGTATTTAAGCACTATAAAGGCAGTAACATAACTAGGCATACCTATTTATATTCAATAAAACAAGAATTTTACTGTAGGAATAATTAAATTCCCAGGACCACATTCCTACATTTGTATGACACAAAATTCCTCCTGGCAACAGTGGGAGTTGCAGCTCCAGTAAAATGAAGAATTCAAGAGAGAAGAATTCAGCCCACACAGAAGGAACTGTCCTCATCATTAGCTGTAGAATCTCACCTTTCTTTAGGGGGCCAAGCTCATCCATAATTTAATTAATAAATATAATTGAAAGACCAGTTCCCCCATTATTCTTTGGACTAGGGGATCATAAATCCACACACTACCTCCCTCGTGCTCACACAGGATAAATTAGAGGCCTGCCTAAGAACGTGACCTGACCGAAGATGCAGAAAAGCTATCACTTTTACGTTGGGAGGACTTGGTGAGCCAGCAAGGTGTAGAGGGCTCTGCAGACTAAAATAAACGTAGGGAATGGCCCCCGTTTGGCATATATGTTGCTAGGCTGCCTGGAAGATGAGGAAGGTGTGGCGCCATCGAGAACTGAGGTACTCTGAATAATAAAGTGCAATGTTTTGCTGCCGGATAAAATCTCAAAAGGCCTGTGGGTAGAGAGAGCAAAAGAGGATGCTAGCTAGACCACGGGAATATGGAACTCAAGTAGATAATGTACAGAACACTGACTTTAAAATTCTAGATTATTAATACTATATTTTAAACAATTTTACTGGAGTACAGTTGATATACAATGTTGTATTAGTCTCTGCTATACAGCAAAGTGAATCAGCTATGCATGTACACATAGCTGATCCTCTTTTTTGGATTTCCTTTCCATTTAGGCCATCATAGAGCATTGAACAGAGTTTCCTGTGCTATGTAGTAGGTTCTCATTAGGTATCTATTTTAAATGTGTGTGTGTGTGTGTGTTAGTTGCTCAGTCGTGTCTGATTCTTTGTGACTCCATGAACTGCTGCCTGCCTAGCTCCCTTGTCCAAGGAATTTTCTAGGCAAGAATACTGGTGTGGGAAACCATTCCGTTCTTCAGGAGATCTTCTTGACCCAAGTATCAAACTCACATCTCCTACATTGCAGGCAGATTTTCTTACAGTCTGAGCCAACAGGGAAGCCCATTTTAAATGCAGTAGTATATACATGTCAACCCCAGCCTCCCAATTCATCCCACCATCTCCCTTTTCCCCCTTGGCATCTGTATGTTTATTCTCTACATCTATGTCTCTACTCCTGCTTTGCAAAAGGTTCATCTGTTGCATTTTCTAGATTCTGCATATGAAATATATGATATATATTTTTTATCTTTCTGATCTGCTTCACTCTATATGGCAATGCTTAGGCCCATTCATGTCTTTGTACATGGCACAATTTTGTTCTTTTTTTGGCTGGGTAATATCCATTGTATATATTTATATGTTTGTACCAAATCTGTATGTTTATTCTCTACATCTATGTCTCTACTCCTGCTTTGCAAAAGGTTCATCTGTTGCATTTTCTAGATTCTGCATATGAAATATATGATATATATTTTTTATCTTTCTGATCTGCTTCACTCTATATGGCAATGCTTAGGCCCATTCATGTCTTTGTACATGGCACAATTTTGTTCTTTTTTTGGCTGGGTAATATCCATTGTATATATTTATATGTTTGTACCACATCTTTATCCATTCTTCTGCTGATGGACATTTAGGTAGCTTACATGTCCTGCTGCTGCTGCTGCTAAATCGCTTCAGTCGTCTCCGACTCTGTGCAACCCCATAGATGGCAGCCCACCAGGCTCCTCCATCCCTGGGATTCTCCAGGCAAGAACACTGGAGTGTGTTGCCATTTCTCTCTCCAATGCATGAGAGTGAAAAGTGAAAGTGAAGTCGCTCAGTCGTGTCCGATCCTTAACGACCGCATAGACTGCAGCCCACCAGGCTCCTCCATCCATGGGTTTCTCCAGGCAAGAGTACTGGAGTGGGTTGCCATTGCCCTGGATATTGTAAATAGTGTTTCAATAAACATTGGGGTACACATTACCTTGCAATCCTACTCCTGGGAAAATACCCAGAGAAAACCATAACCCCAAATGATACATACACTAAAATCTAATTTTCGTATAATTGTTTTAAATGTTAATATTCCCCATTTATCCAGAATGTTTATAAAATTTGGCCAAAGAGTAAATAGATAAGTGTGAAATATAGTTTGAGAGTGACGTTTTGTGGAAAGCAGATGATATACACTGGAAATATAGACAAGAATACAAATTCAATTGAAGTTGGATACTGGAGGAAGAAATGGTAACCCACTCAAGTATTCTTGCATGGAAAATTCCACCGACAGAGGATCCTAGTGGGTTACAGAACATGGGGTTGCAAAGAGTTGGACATGACTTGATGAATAACACTAACTAACTATTGGAGCTAAATGCTACTAGGGTACCCATGGACGTCCAAAGAGCATCATCAATTGTGGATTGGACATTCAAATTGTTTTATGTATATTTTCATGGCAAGATGGCCTTGTGAAGTCTAAAGATGTGAAAACCTGGAAGCTGACACTTTATATGTAAAGGTACATATGTCTTACAAGGGTAAACATAAACTGTCATCATGTTAGTAAACACATTAGTAAACAGATCAATGATCGACATGCTAGAGGGGGAGACTGGGAGATTGGAAGTGATGCTTTCAAACTGTGATGTTGGAGAAGACTCTTGAGAGTCACTTGGACTGCAAGGAGATCCAACCAGTCAATCCTAAAGGATATTAACCCTGAATCTGGTGCTAAAGCTGGGCTCCAATATTTTGGACTATTGGTGAAAGGATTGACTTACTGGAAAAGATTCTGATGCTAGGAAAGATAAAAGGCAGAAGGAGAAGGAGATTACAGAGGATGAGATAGTTGGATGGTGAGTTTTCAGCTGCTAGTAAGTCGCTTCAGTTGTGTTTGACTCTGTGAGACCCCATAGACAACAGCCCACCAGGTTCCCCGTCCCTGGAATTCTCCAGGCAAGAACACTGGAGTGGGTTGCCATTTCCTTCTCCAATGCACGAAAGTGAAAATTGAAAGTGAAGTCACTCAGTCATGTCTGACCCTTAGTAAGCCCATGTGCCGCAGCCTACCAGTCTCCTCCATCCATGGGAGTTTCCAGGCAAGAGTACTAGAGTGGGGTACCATTGCCTTCTCTGGATGGTGAGTTTGAGTATGAGTTTATGGACATGAGTTTCAGCAAACTCCAGGAGATAGTGAAGGACAGGGAAGCCTGATGTCCTGCAGTGTGTGGGATCACAAAGAATCAGACCTAACTGAGCAACTAAAAAACAACAAAGGAATTTTCAGAGCAATGGTAGATGCATGTCATTATATATTTGTCCAAATCCATAGAATGTACAGCACCAAGAATGACTCTTAATCTGAACTATGGACTTTGGGTGATTATGATAAGTCAATGAACATGGAAAAGGCAAAAAGATAGGACACTGAAAGATGAACTCCCCAGGTCAGTAGTTGCCCAATATGCTTTGGGAGAACAATGGAGATAAAACTCCAGAAAGAATGAAGAGACGGAGCCAAAGCAAAAACAACACCCAGTTGTGGATGTGACTGGTGATGGAAGTAAAGTCTGATGCTACAAAGAGCAATACTGCCCAGGAACCTGAAATGTTAGGTCCGTGACTCAAGGCAAATTAAGTAAAGCAAAAACAACACCCAGTTGTGGATGTGACTGGTGATGGAAGTAAAGTCTGATGCTACAAAGAGCAATACTGCCCAGGAACCTGAAATGTTAGGTCCGTGACTCAAGGCAAATTAAGTGTTCAAACAGGTGATGGCAAGAGTGAACATTGAAATTTTAGGAATCATTGAACTAAAATGGACTGGAATGGGTGAAGTTAACTTAGATGACCATTATGTCTACTACTGTGGACCAGAATCTCTTAAAAGAAATGGAATCACACTCATAGGCAACAAAAGGATCTGAAATGCAGTAATTGGGTGCAGTCTCAAAAACGAGAGAATGATCTCTGTTCATTTCCATAGCAACCCATTCAATATCACAGTAATCCAAGTCTATGCCCGACCGGTAATGCTAAAGAGTTGAACAGTTCTATGCAGACCTATAAGACCTTGTAGAACCAACACTCTCAAAAATATATCTTTTTCATTATAGGGGATTGGAATACAAAGGTAGGAAGTTAAGAGATATCTGGAGTAACAAGCAAATTTGGCCTTGGAGTACAAAATGAAGCAGGGCAAAGGCTAACAGAGTTTTGCCAAGAAAACACACTGGTCATAGCACCAGAAGCACAAGAGAAAACTCTACACATGGACATCACCAGATGGTCAACACCGAAATCAGATTAATTATATTCTTTGCAGCCAAAGATGGAGAAGCTCTATTCAGTCAGCAAAAACAAGACCAGGAGCTGACTATGGCTCTGGTCATGAACTCCTTATTGCCAAATTCAAACTTAAATTGAAGTAGGAATCCACTAGATCATTCAGGTATGACCTAAATCAAATCCCTTACGATTATACAATGGAAGTGAGAAATAGATTCAAGGGATTAGATCTAACTGATAGAGTGCCTCAAGAATGGAGGTTCATGCCACTGTACAGGAGGGAGTGATCATGACCATATTCGAGAGCAAGAAACGCAAAAATGCAAAATGCTTGTCTGAGGAGGCTTCACAAATAGCTGAGAAAAGAAATGAAGCTAAAGGCAAAGGAGACAAGGAAAGATATACCCATTTGAAGGCAGAGTTCTGAAGAATAGGAAGGAGAAATAAGAAAGCCTTCCTCAGTGATCAATGCAAAGAAATAGAGGAAAACAAGAGAATAGGAAAGACTAAAGATCTCTTCAAGAAAAGTAGAGATACCAAGGGAATATTTCATGCAAAGATGGAAACAATAAAGGACAGAAAAAGTATGGACCTAAGAGAAGTAGAGGATATTAAGAAGAGGTGGCAAGAATATACAGAAGACCTATACAAAGAAGATCTTTATGACCCAGATAACCATATGCTGTGATAACTAACCTTGAGCCATACATCCTGGAATGCAAAGTGGGCCTTAGGAAGCATCACTATGAACAAAGCTAGGGGAAGTGATGGATTTGCAGTTGAGCTATTTCAAATCCTAAAAGATGATGGTATGAAACTGCTGCACCCAATATGCCAGCCCAGAAAACATGGAAAACTCAGCAATGGCCACAGGACTGGAAAAGGTCCATTTTCATCCCAACCCCAAACAAAAGCAATGCCAAAGAGTGCTCAAACTTCTTCACAACTGCACTCATCTCACATGCTAGCAAAGAAATGCCCAAAATTCTCCAAGCCAGTCTTCAACAGTATGTGAACCACGAATTTCCACATGTTGAAGCTGGATTTAGAAAAGACAGAGGAACCAGAGTTCAAATTGCACACATCTGTTGGATCATCGAAAAAGCAAGAGAGTTCCAGAAAAACATCTACCTGTGATTTATTGACTTTGCCAAAGCCTTTGACTGTGCGAATCAGAACAAACTGTGGAAAATTCTTAAAGAGATGAGAATACCAGATAAGCTTATCTGATTCCTGAGAAATCTGTGTGCAGGGCAAGAAACAACAGTTAAACTTGGACATGGAACAACAAACTGGTTCCACATCGGGAAAGGAGTATGTCAAGTCTGTTTATTGTCACCTTGCTTATTTAACTTATATGCAGAGTACATCATGAAATATGCTGGGCTTGATGAAGCACAAACTGGAATCAAGATTGCCAGAAGAAATATCAATAATCTCAAATATGCAGATGGCATGACCCTTAAGGCAGAAAGCAAAGTAAAACTAAAGAGCCTCTTGTTGAAAGTGAAAGAGGAGAGTGAAAAAGTTGTTAAAGCTCAACATTCAGAAAATAAAGATCATGGCATCCTGTCCCATTACTTCAAGGCAAATAGATGGAGAAAAAATAGAAACAGTGAGAAACTGTTTTTATTTGGGTGAGGGGCTGCAAAATCACTGCAGATGGTGACTGCAGCCATGAAATTAAAAGATGCTTGTTCCTTGTAAGAAAAGCTACGAGCAACTTAGACAGAATATTGAAAAGCAGAGACATTACTTTGCTAACGAAGGTCCTTCTAGTCAAGGCTATGGTTTTTCCAGTAGTCATGTATGGATGTAAGAGTTGGACTATAAAGAGAGCTGAGCACTGAAGAATTGATGCTTTTGAACTGTGGTGTTGGATAAGACCCTTGAGAGTACCTTGAAAGTAGACTACTCTCAAGAGTAGACTGAAAGGAGAACCAACCAGTCAATCATCAAGGAAATCAGTTCCGAATATTCATTGGAAGGACTGCTGCTGTAGCTGAAATTCCAGTACTTTGGTCATTTGATGCGAAGAACTGACTCACTGGAAAAGACCCTAATTCTGGGAAAGATTGAAGGCAGGAGGAGAAGGGAATGACAGAGGATGAGATGGTTGGATGGCATCACCGACTCAATGGACATGGGTTTGAGTAAGTTCCAGGAGTTGGTGATGAAGAGGGAGGCCTGGCGTGCTGCAGTACATGGGGTCACAAAGAGTCAGACATGACTGAGCTACTGAACTGAACTGAACTGATGTGTCAATGTAGGTTTATCACTTTAAATCAGTGTACCACTCTGGTGGGGAATGTTGATACTGGGGAGGCTATGAATGTGTGTAGTGTGATTATATATGGAATATATCTTTACTTGCCACTCAATTTTGCTATGGACCTAAAATTGCTCTTGAAAAAAGTTTATTTAAAGTGTCTATTGAAGTTGTAATTATGTGTAGTAAGTATTTAATGGAGCTGAAATTTGAAAAGCAGGAAAATCAGTGAAAACTGGGAAGGCTTTGTAGAGTAGAAATATGAATCATGCCATAAAGAGCAGAAAATGAGCAAGGAGAGATAAGCAGACTGGGTACTTCAGGACAGAGAAAAAGTTTGAAACAATGTAAGTTGATGTGTGGAAACATGTCTTAGCATAGTATAAATCACACCAATTAGAGGATGGGATCTTTTTGTAAACATAAAAATTCTAAGTGTTCTTATTGGGTATAATGGGGTAATTATTAAATATCTCATTGTTGAGTCAAAAAGGTTTAGTTTTGATACTAAAAGAAATATTGGACCACTGGTGGATTTTGAGACAAGAAATGCCATGTCAACTAATGACTTTCCATCTTCATTGTTGTTCTTCATCAAAGGATGGGTAATGATTCATGGAGGCTCCAACAGTAATTTAAGTAAATTATTATATCATCTTCACTTCCTTGTATGGCTCATTAGTTTCTGCAAGCAGGTCAATATATATCTTACCTCCAACTTGCTTATGCAGATTCTTTGTCATAGAATGTCCTTGCTACTTTGCAAACTTCATAATAACTTACTCAAAATTCAAGTATAGGGGGCCTTTTTTGGGGAAACTTGATGATTAGCAGGTCCTTGGTAGACTTAATAGGATGGAGTTGCCTCTCCTTTAGGAGAAGGCAATGGCACCCCACTCCAGTACTCTTGCCTGGAGAATCCCAGGGACGGAGGAGCCTGGTGGGCTGCAGTCCATGGGGTCGCTGAGAGTCAGACACAACTGAGCGACCTCACTTTCACTTTCCACTTTCATGCCTTGGAGAAGGGAATGCCAACACACTCCAGTGTTCTTGCCTGGAGAATCCCAGGGATGGCAGAGTCTGGTGAGCTGCCGTCTATGGGGTCGCACAGAGTCAGACACGACTGAAGAGACTCAGCAGCAGCAGCAGCAGCCTCTCCTTTAAGTAACCTGCAGTCCTTCACTTAGTAATTTCATGGCACGTGCAAATATGGTTACATGCTATTATTTACGTTCTCTTCTTCCGGGTAGGCCAAAGACCTTTGATATCAGCTTTATGTTTTATTCATCTACTATTATATACTTTAATTTATTTTTCCAGCTTTATTGAGATATAAGTTCAGTTCAGTTCAGTCATTCAGTCATGTCTGACTCTTTGTGACCAAATGGACTGTAGCATGCTAGGTGTCCCTGTCCATCACCAACATCCAGAGGTTACTTAAACTCATGTTCATTGAGTCCGTGATGCCATCCAACCATTTCATCCTCTGTTGTCCCCTTCTCCTCCTGCCTTCAATCTTTCCTAGCATCAGGTCTTTTTCCTATGTGTTAGTTTTTTGCATCAGGTGGCCAAACTACTGGAGGTTCAGCTATAACACCAGTCCTTCCAATGAACATTCAGGACTGATTTCCTTTATGACGGACTGATTGGCTCTCCTTGCAGTCCAAGGGACTCTCAAGAGTCTTCTCCAGCACCACAGTTTAAAAGCATCAATCCTTTGGTATTCAGCTTTCTTTATAGTCCCAACTCTCATATCCATATATGACTACTGGAAAAGCCATAATTTTGACTAGATGGATCTTTGCTGGCAAAGTAATGTCTCTGCTTTTTAATATGTTGTCTAGGTTGGTCAAATTTTTATCCTAAAGAACAAGCGTCTTTCAGTTTCATGGCTGTAATCACCATGTGCTGTGATATTGGAATCCCCCAAAATGACATCTCTCACTGTTTCCACTGTTTTCCCATCTATTTGCCATGAAATTATGGGACCAGATACTATGATCTTGGTTTTCTGCATGTTGAGTTTTAAGCCAGCTTTTTACTCTCCTCTTTCACTTTCATCAAGAGACTCTAGTTCTTCTTTGCTTTCTGCCATAAGCGTAGTGTCATCTGCATATCTGAGCTTATTGATATTTCTCTTGGAAGTCTTGATTCCAGCTACTGCTTCATCCAGCCTGGCATTTTCCATGATGTACTCTGCATATAAGTTAAATAAGCAGGGTAACATTATACAGCCTTAACATACTCCTTTCTCAATTTGGATTATTGAGATATACTTGACATATAATATTGTGGCAGTTTAAGGTGCACGAGGTGTTGATTTGATACACTTATACTTTGCAAAATGGTTACCATGTGTGTACGCTTAGTGATTAAGTCATGTTTGACTTTTTGAAACACTTTGGACTGTAGCCCTCTGGACTCCTCTGTCCATGGGGTATCAGAGACAACAGACAAGAATGCTGAAGTGGTTTGCCATTTTATTCTCCAGGGCATCTTTCTGACCCAGGGGTTGAACCCATGTCTCCTGTGTCCCCTGCACTGCAGGTTTGAACTCTTTACTTGCTGAGTCATACATCATGTTACGTAATTACCTTATTTTGGTGATGAGAACATTGAAGATCTATTTTCTTAGCAAGTTTTAAATACATAAAACATGTCATTATTAACCATGCTATACATTAGGTCCCCTGAAGTTATCTATCTTATAGCTAGAAGTTTATACACTTTAACCAACACTTCTTATTTACCTTACCCTTGGCCTTTGGTAAGGCCCCTCATTCTGTGAGGGTTTTTTTTTTGTTTGTTTTGTTTTTTTTTTTTTGTTTTTTTAGATTTCATGTGTAAGGGATATCAAATGATGTATTTGTTTGTTTGTTTTTTCTCTATCTGGCTTATTTCACTTATTATAGTTCTCTCCATGTTCACCCATATAGTTGTAAATGGCAGGACATTCTTCTTTCTCAACACTGTGTATATAATATTACATATTATATATATATATATGTATTATATGCCCATATATCTAATAACACTGCATTATACATATATATGCATATATCAACACAGCACATGCTCTTTCTCCTCATCAGGTGATGGACACTCAGGTTGTCTCCATATCCTAGCTATTGCAAATGATCTTGCAATGAACATGGGAGTGCAGACACCTCGCATTTCAGCCCTGTTAGGATAACTATAATCAAAAGACAAGTGATAACAAGTGTTGGTAAGGATGTGAAGAAAAGGGAGCTCTTTTGCAATATTGGAGGGAATATAAGTTAGTATAGTTACTAAGGCAAATGGTATGGAGGATCTTCAAAATATTAAAAATAGAACTACCATATGATCCAGCAATCCTATTTCTGGGTATATATCCAAAGGAAATGAAAACAGGACCTGCTAAAATATTTTTAGTCTTTATTTTATTGCACCTTTAGGTGCACAGATGTTGGTTAATCATAATTTTTGCTTCGTGAAATCTTTTCATCATCTTGCTCATCTTTGTATGCTATCTTTAACAGAAAGCCAGAATATAATCCATAAAGGATGTATTCAGGGAACTTATGCTCTCTGGATGAATTGTGTCAAGCAGAATTTTATGACTTCCTCTGTGACCTTTCAGAGAAGGCAATGGCACCCTACTCCAGTACTCTTGCCTGGAAAATCCCATGGATGGAGGAGCCTGGTAGGCTGCAGTCCATGAGGTTGCAAAGAGTC